>VZRL01005455.1:691148-744715 GCA_013397895.1 Origma solitaria
CCCCCTTGCTGTGTTCCCATTGGTTGATTGTTCCCCTTAAAACCGCGTGTCCCGGGTGCCTCGAGGTCTCCCGTGTGGATCCCTCCTCTGGCGTTTTTCTTCCCTCTGAACCGCACCCGACCCGGACCCTTCAATAAACCCCTGTCACCGGAGACAGCTCTCTCTCTCTTTTATTCTCTGTGACGACACCACCGCTTAGCAGGCAGACGGACCCTGAGGACGAGCCTCCCACAGAGCTAGCCCGGGGAGAGCCACCCTCCAGAGGAGAAGAGCTCCGGAGTGCCTGCCCGGTTGCCCCGGATACCTTCCCTCCGTCGGCACACCATCCCGGGAGGGAAAGATACTTTTTATTTTATTTAAAAACTATAAAGTATGAGGCGAGCTGAAATTCTTTCTTGAAGAGATTCTCTTAGTTCTCATTTCAGTAGTTTAATTGTCACTGCGGGCAGCTGTTGTTTATAATGTACCCTGTGGTGCAGAAAACATTACTGGCCATAGTCCCTGAAGAGATACTAAAAAAAATGTATAAAAATTATAAACAAGCCATGAACACCTGCTGAAGTTATTATTGTTCAGACTAGAGACATACTTTTACATAAGGCCAGAAAAAATAGTTAATAATAAGCATACAGCCCTTTAGAGCATTTTAGTGGTGGAAAGCACTAAAGTTTATAATGAGAGCAGAAAAGGGCAGACCTTTTGGTGCACATAATGACCTGCTTTTACTAAAAAAAAAAAAAAGCCACAAACCATAGTTTCTTGTGTGTGGTGTTTCCTCAGAAGATTCCTTACACTAAAGTATGTGTCCAGCACTATCAGTGCTTATGCCAGCTACCAGCATTGGGTTACAAAACCAAATCTGTTTTTTTCAGAAAAGTGAAATGTGAACACAAACATACACAAAGCTTTTCAAGTAATTTTAAATGATTGTGAGGTTGATCTAGACAGTATATTTGTCTGAGTTAATGGGATTAAATTCAGTTTGTGATATAACCGTCCATATTTAAAAGACTTTATTATACTTTTCAACACAAATGATTCTGTATCTCTGTTTTGAATCCTCCTGCGAAGATGAAGATGTTTCCCTCTTTATCTTGACAATATTACTTATTTCTCTGGCACATTTTCACTGATGAGTTAGCCCTGACATGTAACATCAATAACATTCCTCTACTTCACACACTTAGATATAATACCCTTAGATATAATTCAAGTAATGCTTTGCCACTTAGAGAGCTACTATAGAGTTAGCCTTGTCCAGCACCAGATGCCCACTCAGCAATTCTCCCATTCACTCTCCTCTTCAAGATGGAGGATTAAAAATAGGATAAGAAACCTCATGGGTTTAGACAAAGTGAGATTAATTACCCATTACTGTCATGGGCAAAACAGATTTGAGGAGGGAAAAAAATAATTTGCATTTATTGCCAAAACATATTCAGGTACTGAGGAGCAAAACATAACAAAACAAAAGCAAAAAAGACCAAACCAACCTGTCAAAACTTTACGTCCCTCACACATCCATCATCTCCAGGCTCAGCTGGTTTCCTTCTCAACAGAATACTTCTGTCTGCTCTCCCTGCCTTCGCAGCATGGGGGAATGGAGTACTGAAGGCAGTGGTCAGTGCATAGCTGCTCCTCTCTCTTGGTCCCTTCTTCTCATACATTTCCCCTGCTTCAGCATGCAGGCCTTCCCATGGGATACAATCTTTCAGGATAAAACTGCTTATGCCTGGTCTTTCCACAGGCTGCAGATCCTTCAGGAAATGCCTGCCTGCTGCACTGTGGGGTCCTTCATCATCTGCAGCATGGATATCTGCTCCTCTCTGTGGACTACAGGGAAGCACTTGCTCTGGCATCTGCATTATCTTCTCCATCTCCTTCTCTGATCTTTGTGTTCACCATTCCTCACTGAATTCTTTTCCCTCCTCCTCTGCCTGGGTGGAGTTTTTCCCTTTCTTAAATACCTTCACAGAGGTGCCACCAGGTTGACAGGTCTGCTGTGGCAGGTCTGTTGTAGAACTCACCAGAAATTACTGGAATTGTCTGTATCTGGCAGGGAGCAGCCCCAGCCAATTCTATCAAAGGCCATCTCTGAGGCCCAGCACCACCAGTACCTTGGCTGCCCAGTAAAAAAGCTCCTTTTCCAGTTTGGTTGACTGCAAGTTTCTTTTTCTCTTTGACTGCAAAACAAAATATAAATAAAGTTTTCATTGAAGTATCAAACATGTTTGGTTTTGACACTCGGGTTTCATTATTTTAATCCCAAGTGACTTGAGCTGTGATGCTGCAGAATTTTGCCATGTGCCTAAAACAGAATGTTTCTCCACCAAGTTTCTGAGAAACAGTCATACTGAATTACTAATTTCATAGAATTACAGAATAAACTGAGTTGGAAAGGACCCATCATGACCATCAAGTTCAACTCTTTTCTCTGTTCAGAATACCCCAAGAATCACACCATGTGCCTGAGGGCATTGTCCAAACACTTCTTAAACAAAGACAGGCTTGGTGCTGTGACCACTTCCCTGGGGAGCCTTTTCCATGCTCCTTGGCTCCTGGCACTGATCACCACAGAGAAGAGACCAGTGTCTGCCCCTCCTCTTCCCCTCATGAGGAAATTGTAGACTGCAATGGATTCTCCCCTCAGTCTCCTCTTCTTTAGGCTGGAAAAACCAAGTGATTTCATCTGCTCCTCATAAGGCTTTGAATAGACAACAAATATCTGGGACTGGGTGAAAGTTTCAAACTTGTCTTGGTTGTTCTCTCTGCTGCAGCATTAGTGTGGAAACATTTCAGGAGCGGTACTTTGTAGCCAACCTCTCATAATGAAGATTGAGCCATCCCTTTAGTGCTCATTTCCTCAAGTTTTGGTACACCTTCCCATTGTTCATCACTTGCAAGCCTGGTATTTTCTTTTTCCCTTCTTCCAAATCAGTTTAAAGTTCAATCAACAAGCCTTGCTAGCCCCTGTGCTAGAACTCTTCTTCCCCTCTAGAGAAAGGCTCTTCTTCCTCTCTATATCCCATCAGCTGATGGTAGGCCAGGTGCTGAATAGACTATCCCATGGTCAAAAAAGCCAAGCTTTTTCTGCTTACACCAGTCTCAGAGCCACACACTAACTTGATGGATCTGCCCATTCCTATTTATATTATTCCTTTTTACTGGAAGGATCGAGGAAACAACTAGCTGTGCTCCTGATCCTTCAACAAATGCGTCCCAAGACCCTGAAGTCTCTTTTGATCGCCCTTGGAATTACTTTGTTATTTTGTCACTGCCAGCTTGAACAACTAGTAGCAGCTAGCAATCAGGGGGGCTTACAAGGCTGGAGAGTTTTCCAGTAGTGGCCCTTACCCAAGCCCCTGGTAGAGAGAAGAATTTCTTGTGTTGGATTGAGTCTGCATACTGGGCAGAAAAAAATGCCCAATATTTGGGGCCTCCATTCCCCTTAGAAAGGAGTCTCCTACTACAACTACCCTTCTTTTCCTCTTAACAGAGCTGCTCGTGATGCAGGGTACAGATGGTGCTGCTTTCAAAGACTCCTCTGTCCCAGAAGGACATTTGCTTTATTTCTATAGCAGAAAACACTGTCATGAGACACCAGTGCATACCAGGCACTCATGAGAATTTCAGGTTTAAAAAGAGGCTTAAATTTGAAGGTCGACTTAACTGTTCAATGGAAATGTAGGTTATGAGGGAATATAAGCTCCTTCCAGCTTTGTAAGCAAAAATTAATTTAAATCAAAGTAATCTCATTGAGTCAAATGGACTTTATCAAGGCCAATTTTGACATCCAATTTTCCTATGCTCAAATTTAAAAATGAAAAATAGTCATGTTCTTCACTCCCTTTAGTAAAACTTATAAAATGCTTATCTACTGATACAGAATCAGATGTTCCTGTAGCCTGGCATTTAGAGTGCTTAGTTGGGAAAGGTAAGTCCTGGGTTCTCACACTAGAAATTGCAAGGTTGTTCAGAGCACATATACAGGCTCCAACTCTACACATGAGTTAGGAAAAGGGACAGTTTTTTTTCTGTGAATGGTACTGGTATGTAGGTCTGTCAGCGTTGAACTGCTTCGCATTTTTGAGACTTGACAAATTCTGTATGCTCCCAGTAGTTGAACAGTCAGTGTCCATGGTAGTATTTTTATATTCCTTGGGAATTTAGGCTGCACTATGGAGCTTTTATTTGTTTGCAGGTCTAATTTTGAGTTTCCATCTTAATGTCCTATTTCTCAATTGTATACTTCTTGTTTACTTTCCATGTAAATAACCTTGTCACATAGTCATTCAAAATAAAAGATTAAATATTTCATACTAGCTTCTACAAACATGTAATACCCAGACTTTATAATAACTGTTGGATAATGCATCATCTTAATTTCTCCTCTCATAATAGGTGTTATTTATTTATGCAGAAGTAAGTTTTTTTCGGTAAGTCAGTACTGCAGGAATTATATCCTACTATTGATATTTAGTACTTTTCCTGCAGGCTAATTCAAGACCTAACAAAATCTGATGGATGTCTTCACTGTGAGTAATATTACTGAGGTGAATGAAAACTCTGAGAAAAAAAATATTAATCTCTGAATACTCAGTACAGCTTTTCAAATCTGCTGTAAAATTGGGGCAAAAGGAGGTTCAAATGCCCTCCTTGGTCAGCCTTCTGTAAGTGGAACTTTATCAACTCATGATTAAGAAATGTGCTTGAGGGCATACCTGGGTGAACCTGAACAAACAGAGTGAGTACCAAAAGGACTAATGCAAGTCATCAGAGACATACTTGTAGCTGCACAAGAAGAGACTACTCCTCAAAACCATTCAAAAGGCTTTTCAGATATTGATGACTATCTGAAAACAACACTACAGCTACATAAAGACTTTGCTCTCACAGATGCATTTTTTTTTTCCTGCGTATCTTAACCTTGAACAGAGCTAAAGGATGTAGGTATTAGAAAATATCTGTCAGTTAAATGGTTCTTCATCTCCTGTTGTTGTTAAAGGAGCCAAATCAATGCATAATACTCTATTTTCCAGCTTAAATCTAATAATCTATTAGGTTCTTTAGACTTTTTCAGACTAGATCAAATAATTTCTGGTAGTAGCATGAAAAATGTTAATACATTTCTGCATGCCACACATGGGTTCCAGAAGAGATAGCAGAGAAAAAACTAGTGCTTTACATAAACATAGATGCAAATTCCATAAGATACTTTCAGAAAAAGTGCTTAGAAAATATAAGATTAAAGTTTGATTTAAAATATCATTTTATCTATTTTGGTCTGTTAAGAGCATGTCATTTTACCCTCAATAAAACTGCTGTAGGTCTTCAATTACTTCATTCAAATTTTACCAGAAAAAAAATGTTGCTAAACAAAGTACAAGGTAAGAGAAGGAAGACAGTCTTTACATTTCCTCCTAAATAAGAATACAAAAGAAGTCACTATGTACCCATGATGCTCTCAGCTTCGTGCTGAGAGCCAATTCTCTCATGTGGATTGAGATACTGGCTAGGTCTATAAATACTTAACTGGAAGTACGTTTTATAATACACTATGAAAAATTATGAAGAAATACCCTAATTTTCTGCTTCATGCAATGCTGGATTTCCATTCTGGTCTACTTATGTCCAGATCTCAATTTTGCTAGTAAAGAGGCTTCAGAAACAGAAAGTATTAATGCACTATTTGGCTGAAAATAGAATTTGGTTGACATCATCCCCTTGCTCCTCTGGTGTGTTACTTTGTTGGCTGTATAAGGATGGCCTATTTTTTGGAATGTTAGTCTAGCATGCCACCATAATTTTGTACATAAAAACACAATGGTGAAAGCACTAAAATATCGGAATAATATTACTAATTTATTCATGTTTTACTGGACAACAGAATTAACAAAGCCTCTGATTGATCTAACAGAAGATATAAGTATAAACAGTGTACTCACTGAAAGAGTTCTGCTCTTTTCAAATAGCAGATTTTTTTTTTTATTCCAATTAGTTTCCATTTTTTAATTCACCATTATCTTTAGTGAGTCCCTCCTGAGGCTTGTTAACTCACTGAAGTCCTAAATTTAGTGATTTCATTCAGATGCCTTTTCAATTATCTCTAGTTTCTTGGCCAGATTTTAAATCTATTGCTGTTTGTCAACTTGACATTACAAGAACAGGGAAGCTTTAAACAAAGATGGTATCTTCATGTCAGGACCAGCCTGGTATCTAGTATTCCTGAAAGCTGTTAAATAACTGTTGTGTTCACTTGGAAAATGAATTTACTAAAAGCAGCAAAGTAGATTCATCAAAATATTCTGATAAAATCCAATACCCTTAGTACTTACAGAATTTGATTTGCAATTTACCTATGCAGTGTTTATATTATAATTACTCAAAGAAGATGGAACAGCATGAAATAAAAGCAAATAGAAAATCATGCCCTATGTGTTTTTAATATAGAACCTATTGTAAAGTTATACTGAAAAGAAATATAGACAAAATAATTTTTGTTTGATACAGCTTTTGTACCTACATTCCGTGTTCACTTATAATATTGTGATCTTAAATATTGTGCTGCAGAAAAAGTAACATATGAAAATTATGAAAAAGCTTTCCCTGGTTTATCTTTGTTGGCATCTGAGCCATGTTATTCACTATAGGTTAAAAAGTGATCCTTCAGACAAGCATGAACATACACAGACAAACAGAATCTTTCTCTAGGATATCTGGGAAGGTTATTTTAAAAATGTCCCCACATTCTTGTAACTAGACTAGTAAAATACAATGCAGGAATACCTGTTGAAGAGAACAAAAATGTCCTGGATTTTAAAATTAATTTCCTGACATATCATTGCTCAAGATAAAAACATCTTTATTTTTAAGTGGCATTTTCTTTATGGGTACTTATGTACACATGCCTGTATTGGTTCCTGGCATTCATAAAAAATGACCTTTAATGTACAGCTCTGGCTACTGAACACTCTAAATCCAGAGAGGAACAAGTGCAGAAAGAATATCTCAGTAGGAGACTATTGTATAACTGCCATTAAAAAAAATCCTTAGTGACAGAAAATATAATAAAAGTCCTATGAAAACACTAGCTCAGTGACAGCTCCCAAGGGAAGGTGGTACATTCATTTTATTAACTACACATATGTTAAAAAAGCATTACCAAGTTATGATAAATAAAACATTAAATTATACATACAGTGCAATGACATTTAAGATGGGTGGTGAAAATTAATCAATTATCAATGAAATAATCAAATAATAAAACAAGACAACTAAAGGCAAGGTATTTTTGACTACCAAGAAACCACAAATACTTCTATACACAATAGAAAACATAAACACTTTCAGAGTATTAGCATGGATGAAGTTTTTTGGTTTTTTTTTTAATTCATGTTGCTATGATTACTTCATTTTACAAACACTATTTCCTGAGAAATTATTTTCCTCATCAGTTTTCCCAACAGAGAACAACGATTCAGATTAGTGGGTAGAATTACAGTAGCTCTGTTATTTTATTTTTTTTCCAGGAAGACAGAAAGCATTATTTCCTGTTAGTTACAGAAACTTTGACATTCTGGCTACAGGGTGCTATTTTCTTAGTGGAAGAGTTTGCTGACTAATCTACATGAACAAACTAAAACACTGAACACAGTGTTTATATGGCTTTGAAACTTGAAAGTACAGAATTGTAAAGAAATCTGCAAAGTTTTACTTTTAATATAATCATTACATTTTCAGAGAGATGAAATGTTGTAGAAGATTTCCAAAGGTAAATTTTAAAACTGATGGCAATTTCTGACTTATGCCAAGCTCACAGGCCAAAGAGATCTTTAGAATATTGTAAGCTGTCTGCAAGATATTCTTCAAGGACAGAAAAATCTCCCCTTGGCTTGATCTTTAGCCTCATCAAGACTCTGGGGTTAGAGGAAACTTGTATTCAAATAGGACTGCAAGGACTATTACAGTAATTCAGCTTGATTCAGCATCTGTCATATGGTACAAAATACGTTACCATCTAATTATTAAAATTTTTAGAGAGATGCCTCTGCCCGAATTAAAGTGCAAACAAGACCATGCACCAAAGTCAATAGTATGGATTTTATTTAACAGGAAGTGAGAGAGATGGGGGCAGGTGAAGAGAAAGAGGAAGCCAGAGACAGATTAAGCAGAAAATATCACCACTCTCTGGATCCCAATGGCATCCCATTGATCCTCTTCTACTGGTCTTGCTGGTGAGTCCCACACAACAGGGTTCAGCAGACTGATATATATTTGGGCCAGGTGGAAGTGCCCAAGTACCTCCCAGGGGGTCCAAGTTTGGCACAGTCTCTTGTAACAGGCTCAGGATCTGCTGTTTCACTTTGCATCACTTGCTGCAAGGGTCTGCTGCAAGGTCTCAGGATGAGTCTGGGGAGAGCTTCAGGGATATTTCATGGATTATGGTACCTCCTCAGCTGCTCCTCCCATGAATGTTCCTGTGTGTACATGGCCTTCCCAGGGTGGGGGGTTTTACAACTGAGGCAGTTTTTGTAAGGGAGGATGGGTGTTAACTCCCTCTGAGCAGAGGTTAAGCCACACACCCAAAAACTCTCCTCCTCTCCCCTCCTTGTTGAGGGAGGCTGTGTGCAAACCTGGCCTGAACAAATGTGCCTGTGAGCTATGGCCTCCCCAAGCCAGAGCTGGTTTTCAGAACAGCTGCTGGATTTGGCTTCCTTGTGGATACATTCCCCTCCTTCAGCCTTACTTCCTTCTCCCTAGACCTGAGATAATTGGACAATAGTGTCACCTTTATCTTATCTCAAGTTCCCTTGACCTCTTGCAATTCTCAGTAATATTACTAGAAACCAGTGGAAATGAAGATTACTAATAGTAAATAGTTGTCAAATCCACCTCAAATTTAAGAAAAATATGTTTATGTCATAATTACAATACTCATACTGATTAAAAAAATTGCTGAGTAGATATATATAGAAGTAAAGCTATTGTATGTCTGTGAATAATCTCTCTGTCTGCATGACATTCTTCCATAAAAAACTTAGCAGTTTTACTTAGGAAAGCTTGTCACTGATTTATTCCAGTGAAATTTTCTCCTCACTCACTCTGCTGTCAGTCTACTGGTGATACTGATAAACATACTGTTTTCCAAGTGCTAAATCATTCATTAATATCAACTTATTTTCCAGGAGAAACCATTTTACAGGTTTCAATATTTTTATTGTTATTCTTGATGCCAGATATAATGCAATCTTAAAAAGAAAATATAAATCTTTTACACAAGGCAGCTTAAATCAAGTGTTAGAAATTGTGAAATGCTTATTTCCACACTGCCTGACGTTAAACTTTCAATGTTCGCTTCTAAAATTATTCCCTTAGGATGTATTGAATTGCAAAATCCATGAACTTCTAAGTTGCTTGCAGTTTATTTCAGTAGCTTTCTTGGTAGTATTATCATTTGTAACTTCATTGCTATCCTTGCATCTCGTGTTTCCAAATCCCAGGAACAGCATAGTAAATGCTTCTGCAAGGTTCTTATGATCCCAATAATCATGGCAGGGAATTTTTTCCTCTTCCTTCATCTTCATGTTTATTTTATTATTTATTGATTTTTTTTACCAACACCTTAAGCTTTAGGTTGCTTAGATATTCAACCTCAAAAGTAAAGCTTCCTTCCCAAAAGCTATATTTACCATCTGAAAACTTGGCAAATCTGAAGCAAATTTACTGAAGTCAATAACATGCAATTACTACAGAGATCAGGATCACCTCCACAATTTGAGGCAATGATGCGACACAGTCATTTAAATTTGTAATGTAAGCCACACGTTTTTATTCCTGAGTTTCCTGTCATGTATCTTTTCTCTTTCACTGATAGACTCCTGTATTTTGAATTTGTCCTAGTGTAATTGTAATTTGGTTTATCATTCCAACAGATGTAAGTCTTCAAATGTATCAATACATAATTCTGTGCCTGATGAACTAATTTAATGTTTTAACAATAATAACTCCCTATATATTTGGACTCCTACCTCTAAAACCAGATGTGACATTTTCCAAACTAACCATCAGTGTGCCATTCCATCTCTTCTCCCAATATACACACATGTTTTGACTCAACTTCTTTTGTGCGCCCTATAACCATGTTTCAGTAGCAAATGAGACAGGACTTAAACAAAGTATTTTAATTAACTGTTTTAATGGATTATATTTTTTCTTTTGGTCTTAACATTTATGACTTCTTTTGTTATTTTTTTTATGACTTCAAATGGAGTCACATTCTGGGTTTGAGAAACCAAGCCATAAAACCTTAGGAACTGAACAGGTGCCATGCTCAGTGGATGAGAAATGCTTTTTCAGTTTTGTCATGGAATTGCCTTGTTTTCTCATATTTTGACAATACATTTTGGAAGCCAGACTTTGGCCAGGCACATAAGAAATGAGAAGTTCAGTGAGTCCTGTCTCCATATCTCTTTCCTCTTTATTCCCATCCCCTTTGAACTATCCATGCAAGTGCACATACTCTTGCTCTAATAGAATCCCAGTAATGCCACAATCTAAAAGGAGAATAGGCCAGAAATCTTTCCTACCCCATACCAACTGAGTTGACTCAGGAGGACATAGAATTGCTTTTTCAGAAAGGGGACTTTCCCTTTTCTTGGAACTCCATGCAAATCTCATGGAGAAGTAGAGTCTGTACCTTTACAATAACTAGCTTTGGCTCACTTCCAAAACTATATTCTATATATATCATCCAGAAGCAGTAGATGACAAGAGGATGTGGATGGAAATCAAAACAGCCTAAGAATTGCCAGTAAAGTAATGTTTGGTGTCAAAACTAACATTTCAGAAGGAATCTATTATACCAACTCAGCATCAATTTTAACTAGAATTGTGTTTCCAAAGATTTAATTTTCAGTTAAATTTTGTTTTCATATTATTTGAAATATGAGGTTTTGGTTTTGTTTTTTTTTTTAAGCCAACAATGAAAAGTAACAACATATCCTAAGTGATTGATCTTGCAAGCCTTTCTCACATTAATCATCCCCACCATGTGCATAGTTTTGGTGGTTTCTGTGGGACTAGTTACATGAATGAAATTTGCGTAATCTATTCCCTTATGACTATTTTCATATTATTCATTATCGGGGAATAAGTGGTATTGTACTGAGATGGCTTGATTTAATGAATTTTCAAACATTTAAAATAATTTAAAATTAGATCATTTTCCTAATTAACCTTTTAAAATTTTATCTAGTATTAATTGTTAACCTGAAATAGTAGAATAGGGTATACAGTTATCCTACAGTCCAGTAAGTGAATGATGTATGTCACCATTTCTGTTACATGAAATTTTATGTAGCTTGATATTCATATTGAGAACTGGTGGGAAAAAAATTGCCTAAACCAGACACCAAATCAAATAAAATAGTTTCTGTGGGAAACTGCAGTCTTCTGATGTATTTTTACTCGCCATATAATGCCTTGAGAGGTGAGAACTACATTGGAATCCCCATACGGGCCATTCACTCAAGAGCCATTCACTCAATGATTCCTGTGGGTCCATTTCAGCTCAGAATATTCTGTGATTCTGTGATTCTGTGGTGGAGGTTGCCACTCTACTTGTTTAAGAATGGCATTGGTGTTGACACTTTGCCACATGCTCAGTTGCACTGTGATTCATTTTTTTATGCCACTGGGGAACACTTTCACTACAGCCGAAGCAGAATGCAAAAAAACACATTAAAAAACCCCAAATATTTCTTCAGTCTCTTCACTCTAACTCTCTGCTTTAATGTAAATGCCATTATGCAGAAAAGTAGTAGATTGGGTAACAAAATATTCCAAAACATTTTTATTTTTCCTAAAATGATACTAAAGTGTGACATTACGGGTCATTGTCTATTGATGTGTTGGTGAAATTCAAAAAGCCATTCTTGCTGAAAATGTCAAGTTCTGAAAAGCCATCTGCTGCTAAACTTCTGGGATCTGGAGAGACTCCTCTTCTTAGTTACAGACTTCTGAATTTGACATGAGCACTGCATGATTTTCCACCCTGAGTTTGCACCTATATTTACTTAACATAGCATAGAATAGACAAGAACAGAGTAGATTGGACTAAGATAGAAGAGAAATTCCAGGCAGAAAGAACCTACTATGATCATCTAGTCCAGCTACCTTCCTACCAACACTTGGTATTACTGTTCTCCACTCCTGTAGTCTGCTCTAACTGAGATACACACACCAAACACTTCTTCAATATTAATTTGGAATCTTGCCTATCTGTTCATGTGTAGGAGGTATGTCATTGGGCCACCAAAGAACTCTAGACAAACATGGATGTAAGATGGGAAAAAACCCCTCTGTGTGTAGCGCTGCATAACAAAAGAATGTTCTTTTGTCGAGGAACTATCACCTTTCCATACGAAAATATCCTACTAAATTATTGTAGAGGAGACTTAGTCCAAATATCTATAATAACAGCAAATAATATGCCCTTGACTGTGCAACTTATGAGAATAAATAGGGCAAATGGTATAGTGGAGTAAGTGGAGACATAAAATACAAAGAAAAATATTTCTGGTAGTTTAAAACGGTTGAGTTACTGAGCAGCCAAAATAGGTTCCACTGTCACAGCTTGAGGGGGGTCTTTTTGGTTAGGTTTTGGGAGTTTACTTTAAAGACAGATGGCAGTCTATTTTCTAGTATATTACTCTATATTGACGTATATTTATATAAACCTGAGCCCACAAAGCAGAATTACTAAGTAACTTCCAGAAAGAGTGCAAGTCTAGTTTGTGTTCGTATTTCTAGGTCATTTTAATTTTCCTTGTGTTTCTTGCCTCCTCCCTAGTCATACTAAAATTTTACTATTAAAAGATGCATTAAAGCATTTAGCAGCATTCCCCACTTCTTCAGGCAGCTGGCATGAGTCATCCACATAAGTTCTCTCATACAGAGTCAGTGTGTCTGCTGCTGCTGAGCAATTAGGTTGTTCTCTCTGATCCATGCTCACTCACCACAAAGGAATCCCACTAGAATTCAGTGAACGTGCCCATTTAAGTGCAAGGCCTCCAGTGTCAGCTGGTGAGTTGCTATCACATTAATGAGTTAAAACTCAGCTACATTCTCAGTAATAGCCAAAGGGCATGTGGTGCTAGCTGAAAGGTGGAGAAGTAAGTGATTGCACACAAGAGACATAAAGCTCAACTTTGTCATTGCCTAATTCTAGGACACTGGGATATCTTCCAAGGGCTAAAATGACTTTTTGAATTAATCCACATAATGGCCTCTCAGTTGTATTTGCCTCTCCTTTGGCTGTGCCTACGAAGCTGTCCATTTCATGAAAATGTTTGAGAAGTATTTAACCTGTTCTTATGTCCTAGGAAAACTCCCATGAACCTAGAAAACAGCTATAAAAGCGGTATACTTCTGTAAAGCATAAGAATCTTTTGTGGATTCTATCACAGAAAAATGTGGATTTGAATAAAAAACATGACTTTGAAAACATTACTGGGTTAGCATTTTGACTCCTGCTGCATTTTTTTTCTTAAACTAGAAACTTTATGAGAATGACTAAGGGATATATGATTTAAATTTAATTTGTGTTTTTTACACAATTCCACACATTAGAAACTCACTAAAATATTTTTTTATTAGGTAACTAAGATACCAGTTTCTTTTTCACTGAGAAAACTAGCTCCTGTTAAAAACATGATTTAAATGCAGAAAAGAAACAGAAGGAATAGTAGACATCCTCACATGCACGAAATTCACATGCCTTGAAATCAAGGTACACAAAGACGACATTTTAAGTAAAACACAAACTTCAGGAATATTTGTATTCTTACAAATATTTCATAAGTGAAAACATTGTTTTTGTGAAGAATAGCTGTGATGTGAAAATGGAGAACTTGATGTTACAGTGTGATGTAATGAAGACATAAAATATAAAAGAAAATACAAGAAAAACTACAACTTGCTATGGTCATTAGGTATGCGAAAACAAAGTATGCATCAAAATATGATCCTTAGAACATAGGCAGTAATCTATCTATAAGAAAAGACATACTTTGTATTAACATTTGGATGGTATAATATCATACATTTGTCTTTTCAGCTTTTGTGTATTGGCAGTATGTTGAATGACTTCCTAAAAGGGAAGAAAAGGTACATATCTGGATAGAAACTGTGAGTCAAAATGTCTTGAAGAAAACAAAGACATAGTGAAAATTATCAAATTATGCCTGTATTGAGGTGATGCAAAAAGAGAATAGGCAAGTAAATAATTGTATTTCCATAAGGGAAATTTGTTTTTTACAATAATTCTGAAAAGAAAGGAGTATTCAAGTCTTGTGTACTGAAGACAGTCTAGAACTGTTCACTTATATGGCATATAACTGTTGAAACAATGCCAGATTTCATCAGAGGGATGATGGTTAAATAGATACACTAATTGCATTCGCTATCTATCTGAACAGTTCAGAATTTTGTGTTTTAGAAAATGTCTCTGTGTGTCAACTTATTTCTCCTTTGCTCCTCCAGCTGCCTTTGGGATCAGTGCACTTTCTAGAAGTTAATGATTATGATCCACAGTTAAACAAGATATTGGAAGGTGGAGTATGTCAGAATTGTACAGTATAAAAATGAAGTATTATTAAATATTTCTGTCAAATAATAAAGACTAAAAGCAATCATATTTAATGATTCATACATATATGAAACATAAGAGAGAGAAAAAAGCAAGAAAAAATAATATTTCTTGTATTTGACAGATACATTAATTGTTGCAATTTTTCTTGCCTACTATTATGATCATAATTATTCCTTCTGGGTCTGATACTGGGGGCAAAAAAAGGGTTGCAAAACCAAACTCTTTCAGTATGAACTTGGGATGGAATGTTGTACATGTATGGAATCTTAAAGTTGCACAACCTCCGAAAATCCCCAGCCACACACAGAGCATAATGCAGTGCCATAATAATACTTAAGCAAGGAGAGGGAGGGAGTTTGCAGCATCTGAACAAATGAAGACATTACTGTCAATTTTTAATGACAACAGAAACTAATTGCTCTGTATAGTTTCACACTTACAGGCTTCATCATACGAACTACAAGCACAGAAGTAGGGTACTGCTTAACATAACTTACCACAAACTGTGTATAACAAGTGAATGCTTATCAACTGAAAACTAATAAATAGCTCTAGTCAAATGAACTGTTCATATAGCAGCATTTAAGCTCACCATAGGAATAATAACAAAGTAGAAAACAAGCAGAAATTTTAATTAAGCAGTTGAATAATGCTTAGTCTAAAGGTGGAGTTCTCAAAACACTGGCCGAATTCTCTTCCTGTTACATATAATGAAAATTTACCACTCTCTTCAATGAAAGCAGTATTAGGGCATTATTACTTTTGGGACATTCACCTCTACAATTTTTTCTACTAATAGATTATATATGAGCGCTGTTCAAAGAAAAAAATATTTGATACATTATTTTAATCCTTTTACATTAACATTCTGCATTGTATAACTCCCAACATAGATTAAGTATTTTTATGTCAAATCTTCAGTGTTTACAGTACATTAATTTGTGACTGATCAATCCAAATACAAAGGTATTTGAAGGATAAAACTGTCCAGATGATAGAGATGTTAAATACAGAGGTGTTAAATATGTGATGTTTAACTCAGGATCCACAGAGAGAATTTCTGTGTTATGATCAGCCTGGAAATGAAGATCTGTGTTACTGTTGCTGTTGTAGTTGCTGTTTGCTGGTGCTGTCATTGTCATCTAAGGAACAGGTTATTTATAATGCATTATTTAAATAACAGGTTGTAAAAACACTGATGGGGGTTTTTTTTGAAAACATACATCTGTCTAACTCTTCTAATTCTCTTGTCTGTGGGCAAATAATACTACTATGAAGACTTTCCCATTTCTTCACATGATAAGCATTACTCACCAATATAAGACATAACATAAAAAAGGTACACTAATTATCTGTTTAGTAACAATCTGATAACATTTTTTATAAAAGCCCTCCAAAGGAAAATGAAAACAACACTTTTCAAAGACCAATTTGTGTGTTTACTTCTAATATATACACAGAATGTTTCTTACAGCAGAGCTGCCACTCTGACATGTAAAAAGCAACCAGAATTTTCTATAAATTGTTCTGTTAGAATCACCTGTCTGCTGAAATTTATTACAAAAGACCTCTCTTAGAAAGACCATTAATATTTTCTCTTAGTCTGGAAAGAGCTGCCTGTCTACTTGCCTACTTTCACAGCAAAATAGCAATTAGCACTAAGAAAAGGTACACTTAAGGGATGGATTCTACTTGAAGTATCACAAAATTAGGCATTACTGAGATACCGGATATTGAGTCAGGTTGAAAGATGTTATAAAAACGTAAGTTATTTGCTATCATCATTTATTTGAATTATTTTGTCCAATGATTTGTGTATCATAACCCTCTAGTAGAAATTACCTGAAAAATTAGAAGCTATGAGCTGAGAACTTACCTTCAGAAAATTCATCAGGAGAATAAAAACTGACATAGGATTAAAACATAGTGTTTTCATAGCTATAGTATAAATTAATTGATTCATAATTGATAAACATCCATCCTATCCATGACTATTTTCCACAATCTAGGTAATGAAACCTATTTGATTCTAGAGAGATAAAAATTATGACAGATTAACAGAGCAAGGTAATCTCCTTTAATCACTTTTCAGGCTCCAGTAAAACCTTCATATTCTCCAAACAACCACCATTAGTAATTATGAATTCCACTCATTGTGCTGAAATTGGGAAATTTCAATCCCTAAACTGAAAAAGGTGATACATTAATAAAAATTTGAAAGGAGTTTGCCCCTCTAAAGCCTACCAATACATATATAAAGATTAAAAAATCACATTTCCATGATGTTTCCAAAGCTGACTGTTATTTTTTTAACTCCCAAAATCAACATAAATGAGACACCCTGCTTTTCTTAAGGGTTCCCAAGCTCTCAAGTTCTTCACACCATGATGCTTTTAGAGTTCTGTAAAGGACTGTGCACGCAAAGAATTCAGGATTGATGAGGTTGCTCACCCTGGAGAAGTCTCCAAGGTGACCTTGCAGTAGCCTTCCAGTACTTCAGGATGGCTGACAGGAAAGTTGTGAAAGGACTTTTTACAATGACATAAGTGATACGGCATGGGGGAATGGACTCAGACTAAAAGGAGGTAAAGCTTAGATGAAATATTAGGAAGAAACTCTTTACTGTGATGGTGATGAGACACTGGAAAAAGTTCTTCAGAGGCGCTGTGGATCCCAGGACTGCTGAAGCCTTGTGGAGAGATGACCCCACAGTGGATTTGGGTTTTATTTTGCATTAGCCCACTCTGATACGATTGATTATAAATTAAATCAATTTCCCCAAGTTGAATCTGTTTTGCCCATTACGATAATCAATGAGTGATCTCTCCTTGACCATAGCTTGACTCATGAGCCTTTTTTTATAATTCCTCTCCCCTGTCCAGCTGAGTAGAGCAGTGATTGGACAGACCTCAGGCCTCAGAAACACCCCTGTCCCTGGGCCCTGGGCTTCCTTTAAGCTCCTGTTCTGATCTTCAGTCCACGCCTGAGATGTTTTGCCATGTAGATGGGTCTAGCTCTGTCCTAGCTCAGCATGTGCTTGGCCAGAGACCTTGCTGGTCTGAGCCTTGACCTTCAGGCTGACCTTCTGGCCTGGCCTCAGTCCTGCTCTATCACTATGGACATACCTGGAAATCACCGGGCTATTTCTGACACCAGTTGCCACTGCTGCACTTAACGCTGAAACATGGCTTAACTTCACAACTCGACCCAGACCTGCACCATCACCACAAAAATGTATGAGCTCAACTGTGTCCTGACCCCGTCTGCCACCCCTTGATCTTGGCGAGGTACAGTGGCACAAGGTCCTTGTGGTTTGTCTGCTGACCCCTCTGGCCTTGCTCCTGCGCTCAGCTCCTAGGCTGTTCCCTAACACAGAGCTTTCAGTAGCTAGAGGGGAGTGATTATTCCTTTCAAATCACTCCTTAGAAGATCATATTTAGAACATAGATATTGGATCATGACCAAAGAAATCGCAGCAAAAGACCAAGCAGGCAGAGGAGTTTCTTTGCCTCCACATCCCTTAATTATTATTCTGTACTCTGACACATAGGTGTTTCTGCTTATAACAAACCCCCCTTATGAAAACATACACTTGCCAGATAAATAATGAGACTGCTCTCTTGTTTTGCAAAACGTGACACCCACAGTGTGGGCTGCATACATCTCAACCATTGCTCGTGGAGGCATACTGTGATATGATATGATATATCCCAGAATAATGTTGAAGGATTGCTGTGAGCAAAGAGAATGAAGCCTTATCCATCCTAAAGATATGGCAGATTTGCAAGAAAAGATTTTGAAGCCAACTATCCTTTCAGTTAATTTCCTTGAGAGAAGTAATTTTGTTTGATTCAGATGGGGCCTTGAGATCCAAGGACAATAGAGACAGTGTGTATACACCTGGAGAAAAACAGGGAATGAGCCAAACTATTAGTGTGGGAAAAGTAGTGAAACACTGTTGCAAAAGGTAACATTTATGCCGAACAAAAAGATATTATAAATTGGAAAACAAATGGCAAAGGACCACTTGACTTATATATTTCTTGAGCTAGGTGGCAGATTCCTGAATGACAGGTCTACATCTTTAATTTAGTGTGATAACTCAGGTAGATACATTATAATGATACATGGTAACACATGATAATATTTTAGTTTTAAAATAATGGGGTGTATTTAGTGCGAGTCTTTAAAAAAAAAAAACCAGTAAAAAGATTCTGTGACTTGCTGGCCTCACTTTCTCTGCACCTGTTTAGTCTCCTCTCTGTTAGCTACAGAGTAAGGATTTTTTCCATTTTACCTCAATGTGTTTGCCTACTTCTGATTCTCACACTACATGTCCAAATTACCCCAGATTTATCTAGCAATATACCAATATTTCTTACAGAATCATGCCTGTCAAATTTAACAGGGACAGTCTTTTCACTTACACATGACTAAAAGAAAAGATTCAAGAGCTGACATATGACAAGGTTTGTTGCAAGCATTAAACAGCATCTTGACAATAACTATAATTAAAGTTGCCACAGCTTTGACCTGATTAAACACTGAACAATACAGCTGCCACTCTTTGAATACCTTAGGCCGGTGGAGAATCGGATGATATATAATATCTTTTGGCAGCCAAGTTAATTATAACATAGTTGACTGCATTTCTTTAGAGGGAAAATATTTTAAAAAATTAATGGGACAGTAACTGTAATGAAAGCTGCCAGAGTAATTCTAAATGTTGTTAACAAGTATACCTGATATCTCTGAAGTATCTAATCTTTTTTCCTTACTATTATGTATTTTTAACTTTTTTTTTTTTTTTCTGATTATATAAGAAATTTTCTTCCCATGTATGAACATTTAAACATATTGAACTTTGCAGTGTCAAAGCTTATACTGTTTCCTGAAAGATTCACGGGAGATGAAAGCTGAGATAGTCAGGTATTAAGGGGACTTGGATGTTAATTAATGGGAACTGAACATTCAAATTTCCTAGGTGGCATGGGGAATCATAACAAATGTGTTTGTTTCAGCCCTCTGTATTAAGATGCTGACATTGGTGTTTTGAACCTAATTCTAACACTGATATATGAACAGCTGCATGGGTGAGGTATGTACAAAGCAATTATGTGCAAGTAGCACTAATGACTATCATTGTAATGTGTGTGACACTTCTGCTGAAACACTGAAAACTTAGGAAATATACATCATACCTAAGTATGGCCAGCAAAGATTTTTAATACATGCTGAAGAGCAGCAGATTAAGAAGGATCTCCTCCTTGTCACTGAATCTATAAGAGATAAATAGATTCAGTACTTTATGAGGTATAAAATATCATCCATACAGCTTTGCTAAACAAGAGCTTAGCCTACAGCTTCAAATGTACTTAGTGGAAAGTCCCCTGTAACATAGTCTCAGTCACTTTGTCTCTTAAATTTTTATTATAGGGAACTTCAGTGAGGTATGCATAATTTTTATTATCAGGCTTTAATTTGTATTTCTGTGCCTGATTAAATATTTAGATTATCTCAAACTGGGAATGAAAAACTTTGCAACGACTATTTCTACCATCTTGAAAACCAAGAAAACTTTTTAGAAGTGATTTATAAATTGTCTCAAAATTCTGAGATAGTTTGTTCAAATGTTTTCCGGAATCATATTTTTGCACATAATAAGACCAAAAAGTGCTAATTTGTACTTGGAATAGGTGAGCCTTTTGGTGGGACTGCAACCTACACTTCCTTTGTACAAGTACAAATGATAGCCCAAAGAGACAGGAAATGTAGGTTCAAGATTTTCATGGACAATACTCCTTTGCTTTGTAAATAGTTGATGCACATTTTTTATAATGTTTATATTTTGTAGCTCTAAGCTTGTTAAGCTGAGGTGAAACTGGTAAAAGTAGTTACTTTTGTCTTTTCTTCTTGAACATATGAATTTTAGGAAAAATAATACTTTTTTCTTTATGAAAAAATATATGCAATAAAAAAACTTAGAGGAATGTGTCACAAACTGTGCACTTTTGGACTATGGGACAGCATGAGATGTTATCCAAAATTTTTCACAGAGTTCTTTGGCTTTTATAGGATCTTTAGTTCAAAAAGGATATAAAACCTGTAGCATTGTTTGTTCCCTCTCCATCATGACACATCACTCTATTTTACTGGTCATTTTTATCCTTGTTTAAATAAAATGTGAAACAAATATATTCTGTCTTCCTCCTGAAGCACTGATTAAGAGCAAACATGTAATGATCACAGTCATATGGTATTATCAAGGTTATACATTATACATAAAATGTACTCTGTATCAATATCTTAAAACTACGCTACGATTAAAAAATCGGTTTGGAGGTCTATGTGTCTCCCCCAGCTGATTTCATTTCAGTACCACTATGATACTAAGGCATACAGCTCCAAACACGTTCTTCCATTTCCTTTAACTTCATACGCTTGCTCTCATAGAAGTTGGGGACAGGATGGATGGGGTTGCAGAGTCTTCCCCAGAACTTATGTGTTTCACAGCAGTGCACATCTATGCTTGGAGTATAACATTGGGAAAAAGTATTTCAATATCCAGATTATTATTTGTGATTCCTCCCTTTTGTAATTAGTGTCATCTGGATAGTTTAAGTTCAAATTCTGCAGAAATGTGGAAGCACATAAGTCCTCTAAGTTATTCAATATACTGCAGGTGTGGTAGCCTAAGTGATATAAGGGAATTGAGCATGGAATGACAAACAGATGATCCCAACAGGTAGAGCAATATGTGTACTATAGGAAATTCAAGATCAGGAAGGCTTTTGTCTACTTGGCTTGTTGTTATAGTCTTTCTAACTCATCTTAACATTGTTTGGGAGAACAACCCAAACAATGGGCTCAGATATAGACAATAAATTATGAATACATTTTACTTGTATCTCTCCCAAGTTGTAGTCATGAGACTTGTATGATTCACATTTTATGAAGATCTTACATATCTTATTAGTGCAGCAGACTGAAGAATTACTGCCCTATCACTGCCACAGGCAGCTATGGCTTGCACAGAGTAGCTGTGCCACACCTTGCTGGCTAGCAGAACTAGAGCAGATTACCAATTTCCTACCTAGAAGACCTAAATAGAAATTAATAAAGTTCTATAAAATTAATTATGTAGCAGATTTTATTAGCAGATAACTAAGGAATTTTTGTTTCATTCAAGACTAAAAACTGGTTGCAAAATCAGAAGAGGCTATTTTAAGAAAGGTGCCTCAACTAAGGTCACCTGAGCTTTCAGTCTGATGAAAGCAAGAAGAGATGCCACACATTTCTTATATGAAACTTTACTGCACTTTCTCATTTTGTGTCTGCCTCTAATACAGATGACATTTTGAAACCTCATTAGAAGATATAACAA
This sequence comes from Origma solitaria, assembly GCA_013397895.1. Lineage (NCBI taxonomy): Eukaryota > Metazoa > Chordata > Aves > Passeriformes > Acanthizidae > Origma > Origma solitaria. The sequence goes on from VZRL01005455.1 coordinate 713,183, forward strand.
TAAATATTGGTGTCCAATATAAGAGATTTGTCGTAGCTGGCAATAGTAAAAGACATTTACTTCTGATATCTAATGGAGGCACAACAATGACAGAATAATTAATAATCTGAATGTAGTATCCATTATCTGTCACTTTTGGAGTGAACCCTAAAGTTTGTTATTGATATTGTTGTGGATTCCATTGGTTTTTGGTTTCTTCTAGCAAGAGGGAACCTTCTAGTAGTGTCATCTAGAAGAAAATAAGGAACACCACAGTAGAATTTTTGTTTTGAAATATATTGATGACGATTTTTGTGACATTGCCTGCAATGTTTTTCATAGTGTATTTCTTCCAAATCCAGATGAAATTAATTTTTCCACTTTAAGAAACTGATAAATGTTATTTGTCAAAAGCACAACATTCTCCTATTGCCAAGTTCTAAGAAATTGAAATATTCTTCTGCTGCAACAAATAAATCACTTATACAGCTTTTACAATTTCCTTTAAAAGGCAAAGGAACATTATGTGAAAAGAATTGTACAAAATAGGAAAAGGAGTTTTCTGTCTTGTCTTCTATTTCTTCCAAATTTTGTGAAAGAAAGGTTACCTTCTTTCTTAGAAATTACTTGTCTTTCTTAGAAAATATGTGCTTTGGTTTGAGCAGAAAAATTGCTGAAGTTCCTCCAAAAGCTATCTTTCTATAATGAGCTTCCAAAACTACTTCCTCAGGCCTTGAAGCCAGACTGTGAGTTACACTGAAGTCTGCAACAAGGTCAATTATTGATGTTGCTTTGTTTTCACAGAGGAAATAAGTATTACAAAATATTCAGATTCAGTGTCATGTGAATTTGTGTTGGTTTTTCTTGTAAAATTATTAACTTTCGTTAGCTGTTCTAGGTAGTGTTTCTTGATATGGTTTTGCATACACATCTTGGTTACTGTATAGCAAAGTATGACATTGAAAAGAGGACTAATCATAAAAATAATTTACAGATAGAAAGTGAGAGGGATTTTGTCTTTAACAGTTGCAGAAAGAGGATCAGAATTGCTGGATGTCTACAGCACTTTACTAGATTAAATTTTTGTCTGCAATAGCTTTTATAACATAATACTGACCATTACAGTCACTATTTACTTCACTGCTAGTCTAATGGTGGTGTTATCAAGTTTTTTCTCCTGTTTTTCAAATTACAATGGAAATCAAAACAAGTAAGTCTAATGTAGATAGCAAAATACTTTTTAAAATTTTATTTTCTAGGGATTACTAGGAGCTCTGGATATTTACTTGCTGTTGAAAATACAGGGGTCATAGTTTTAGGGAGATCTGTACTCACATCACTCTTTTCAGGCTCAAAAGACCCATGTCCAATAAAGTTATATCTCAAACAAGTAGGAAAAGTATTGCATTTCATGCATCATTAAAACATGTACTTGGAAATAAATTTTTGGTGAATAAGACTTATTCCTCATTTTTTCTGCTAAATTGAATAACTCCAGAAAACAGATTATTTAAATAGGAATTCAATAAAAATAATCAGTTTAACAGTGTTTTATAAGAGTTTTCTATACTTTTTGAGAAAGGAAATAATAGTAAATAAGAAAGCAACTTAAATGGAACAAGTCCAGAATTATATCTGTAGATTTAGAACAGCAAACAAAACTGCAAACTACCAAAAGTTTCACTTTTGGAACATTTAACAATATGATATCAGTCTGAGTAACTGGTCTCATGCTGCCACTTAGGTGTATTTATATGTAGGATTTTGTCCTTACTGCATTCAAACTGATTATGGAATTAATTTCAACTATTCATCATTCCAGAGTCTTAAGGTTCCTGGAGTTTGGTGGAAATTGATAATTTCATACAAATCATTCCTCCATAGAGGAAAAAAGATTAAATACAGTACATTTATAGACGCATTCTCATGTTTATTTTGTAGCATTCAATCATACCTGGAAGAATGAAAAAACCCAACCTTTAAATTGCTATTGCTATCATGCATGATCTTGGGATGAGGACCATCCATGATAATAGTTAAGTGTCAAAGTAGCCCAACAAAGATGTTGAAGGAAGGAAAAGGAATGTAAGAAAGAACCTGAGGAGAGCTTTATTTACTTGAAGGAGTTACAATTATTGCCGATACTTGGAGAAATAGTAGCTGCCTTTGTCATTCTGCTTTCATCTCATGATCCTCCAACCATATGAGATTGTACTTTATCAAAACCATCTGTGGGGTAAACGAAAGGGGAAGAAACTAGTGTGCTGTATGTGGGAGTAACCCATCACAATGAGGTGTCATAATATATTTGCCCTACAACAATTCCCTTTTGTAAGATTTGCAGTCTCCTTTATTCACAGATACTGCATTTGATTCAGTATTACACAATAATTCAATTTTTTAATATGTTTTGTAGTTGCTCTATTTCAATGCAAATTAAGCCTTGAGTGATTCTGGGATATTTGAATTTCTTTACTGTCCTGGCTAGCAATAACACCAGAAGAGGTCAACTTCATTAGCAAAAGAGTAACTCAGCTTATCATGACATTAATGCATTCAAAAAAAACATTGCTCCTGTACAGCCATATTGCCATGGGCTCTGATTGTCACATCCTATAAATTGAGATTGGGTTGCCAGTAGCTGGATTCAAGAATTCATAGAAAATTTTTTAAAAAAGGAAGTGACAGAACATGAATATTTTGTTCCGTGTTTTGGACTTCATATTATTTAAATTTAAAATTTTAAGGCTCTTGTTTACTGTTTATTACCTTCTACTGTCTTTCTGACTAAAAAAACCTATGTTAATTATTTTGATTTAATAAAAATAATGAAAATTATATTAGTACTTACTCTGGTAATTTCCTTTTATGGAAGAAAGAACATTTGAAAATAATGTTTGAATCATTAAAATCTTCCTGTGGGTTAGAAGAAGAATATAGCATTTCGAAGTATAATGATAATTAAAATGAGAATTCAGAAGAGCAGCTAAATTAAATGCCTGGGGAAAAGAGTTTAAACTAGGTTCTGTCTTAATCATTTCTTGTCAAGATTTTATATTTTCAACAAATAAAATCAGATAGATATAAAGAAGATTAAATAAGCCAAATACATACAAAGGGTATGGCTCCTATTAAAGTCCATTTCCTTAATTTTGAAGCAGAATTAACAATTCTTCAAGGCAGCAGCTGAAAAACACCCATATTGTACCGGTGGAATAAACAGGTGGCCTGTATGTGCCAGATGGATTGAAGGAGCTGAAGAAATTAATTCATAAACCCATTCATGCCTTGCACTATCCTATCTGGGCTTATTACCTTTTATTTTGAGAAACTTCATCAGATGTACAAAATTAACACAAGACATGGAAGCATAAAGTATTGGATAGTGTTTCTCATGATGGTAGCTTTTCCTGATGTTTAGACTAGTGGAAGGTAAAATTTCACTTCCATCTTCAAATTAATAAAAGAAGCATATTTGCTTGTAAAAAACCCAGCATCTGACCTTTTGTTTTCTTCCCATAATGAATGCTCCCAGCATGGTGCATACAAAATAATAATCTTCCAAAAGTTTTAGCTAGATCTCCAGGGAATTAAGAGGTTATTTATTTATTTATTTATTTATTCAAGTAAGCGATTTAGCATGAGGTATTTGCACTAAGTTCTTATACTGTGATATTTTTGACTTATAAAATGCCATTTGTTGCTTATGATTTGCATGGAGAAAATAGATTTTTTTTTTCCATTTTCATTGTGTATTTGTTAATCCATTTCAAAAAGTATTATGCTAATTATAACAGTGTGCTTCACATTTAGCATCTGAATTGCTCATTTTCAAGTTAGGGGTTTTTTTAAATCGTAATCTGTTAATTACTTGTTTAATGGAGTGTGTAATTACCTACTTTAAGTTAGAAAACTGCTTCCATTTCAAAGCAAGAAACCCTTTCTAGAAATGAAAGTATGTAAATTCATTCCTTGCAGATATACTATATAACTCTTTTGCTTCAATAATTGTTTCATTTGTGTTTGAAAATAAATTGTTTCCTACCCTCTGTCTGTAGTAATTATTGATGCTGTGTACTAGGAGATTGAGTCCTAACATAAGAAAGAAGCATTTATGAATATGTGGAGGATTAAAATTGAAGAATGTATTTTTTTAACTAAAAGTGAGCAATAAATAATTTTCTAATCGTAAGAGATTAGCTGAGATGAAAAGAGAGGAAAAAGGCCAATTTGTCATTATTTGAGCATTACTTTTTTTTTCAAAAACCCAAACTGAGACTGAAACTTAGTTTCTAAACTAATAGTTAATTAAATATTTGAACTAAAAGTAACTAAAACATTAAAAGTTATTTTGAAATAAAAATTAGAATGGTAGTGTAACCATCCCATTACACTTGATATTTGCTTAACTCACCTAGCTTTGGATAAGCCAGTCATCTACCAAAGGCACACCTAATTTTTCTCTATTTTTTTTTCTCTTTTTTAAAAATTCTTACAAAAACTGAATTCTTTCACTGCTGAGGAGGAAGTTGTTCAGTTGAAGGGCCAAAATTTCTTATTCCTTCCATTCACTTCACTTCCAGAGTTATGCACCTACTGTTGAGCTTAGAATATCCTGTGGAATGTGGTTAGTAATCATCCATCACCTCAGTGTTCACTACTCTGGCAACTGGAAACACTCATCAGAGAATTGACAGATCCTATATGACGACATTGACATTTAAATTTTTCTGGAGGTTGCTGAAAAAACTTCCACTGTGTGGGAAAATCTATGGTGATTTTTTAATCAGTCTTCCCAGTTAAATTATTCTTCTTCCATTCCATAGTAAAGAGTTATTTGAAGTAAAGTAATATAGGTAGCAAAATATTACAGACTCACTAGATAAAAATTCAGAAAGCAGATAAAATTTCTTCTCATGTAACTGCATCTAAGATAAATTTTAAAGGACTAATGGAGTCAATGTCTCCCTTCTTCAGTGAAATAACATGATGACTATTTCATGAAGTCTTTCTCCCCATTATTGGATGTTCTATTCAAAATACAACAGTCCGGCGTGATAGAGCAATTATTCTTTTCAACTCACTGGAAGTCTTCACTGTAAAAAAGGAGATATTTAACTAGTCTCTCAAAATTTCTTTTTTTAAATTTGCTTCCTGAAATATGTATTTATACTGTAATTTCTGAATTATTTGTTAAACCCTTTTGAATCTTTTCTGCTGGTGGAAGAAAAATTCTGCAGCGGAAAAAGATGTAGGAGACATTAATTTTCAATTTGTATTCATTATTTGAGGTAACTCCCTGCTGAAGATTCAAATATTTTGGTTTTGTATCTCATATCTATGTTCTTAATTTTCCACAAATATGAAGATAATGTAAATCTATGGATTCCCCTATTTCTCTAAGAAATGGCTAAATTTTCCTTACAGAGTGAATGCACTCCAGAATCAAATTAAATTTTTAGCACAGCTTAACATTTGTGTACAAGTCTAAAAGAGCCAAGAAATATTCCCGGAAGAAGAAAAGCATCCCTGGATCTTTTAATCCAACTTCAGTGTTATGCCTACAATGATCTATTGTTCACCATTTCTGGATATTAGTTTCTCACTGGATTTTGCCTTAGCTTTGTCTCAGAAAATGGAACAAGTAAGTTACTTACTCTTCAAAATATTAAGTAAAATAAAGAATGAATAACAATATATAAAAATCTGCATTTATTTTTTCCTGTAGTATGCATTGTAAACCATCTCATAAAAGCCAAAATACCTCAATAAGGATTATTGGCAAAGCTTTTGGGGGAAAACAGTCTATTTCAAAAGTATTTTCAAACATATGGTACTTAAAACTGAAGAAAATGTGTTATTACATGAATCATAACTAGGCTTCACTAAAAATAAGTTTTAAAAGTACAATGATTTTTTATTTTACCTTAATTATATATAGCCCTGGTAATATTTTGTTTGATTTTGTGTCTATGATCTTACATAAGCACAGATAAAAATGTTTTAATGCTTTTTGGTTATGGTGCAGTTACTAAGAACATTTGGGCATTTCTTATTTAAGTCAAAATCATACCTATATAAATATTTATGACCTTTTGTCTCTGTTTTTAGGGGTTTTTTATTGTTCGGTTCTTGTATTCCTGTGTTCCAGACTTTGCTTTAAAGCACTTAATTTTCCAGAGTTTCCTTCCTGTTAAAATTATTATGTTTAAGTCTTGACATCATGTTTCTTTCCCAGTAAAAGAAGATTTGAGAAATAAAGTTCTGAACTTAGTATGAAAGGCTGTTTTCTGAATTTGCATAAAATCATGAAGAATGCTGAGTTTGAAAGCTTGAATGGGGCCAAGTGTATTCCCTTTTGTTTGGTAGTAACAATACCAAAGGGTTGAGATTTTTCATTTGCAAAAGTATCCTTTAAAAATACAATTGAAAGAAATGACTAAATTAATGAACTCGACTTTGACAATGAAGCCCTAATTTCAAATCCAGTTAAATTTACAAATGGGTGAGTTTGGCGGGCTCTGTCTCATTCTCCGTGAACATCTGTCTGTGTCACTAAGCTGTTCACATGGTTTAGCATGATTGGCAGCTCTGTCCAGAAGGGATTCAAAGTATGACAGCTTGAGCACTGCAGATCACGCTGAAGGTGCAATGAAGGTGTATGGAGCTCGCGTGTGATTTATCATTACTTTGATGTGCTGCATTAAATCAAAAACATGGAAACCTCCAGGAAGATACCTTTTGCTATAAGTGAACATACACTTTTCTTTTGCAAGGACAAACTTTTTAGAAAAAATATCCAGAGGGGCAGTTGGTGTTAGAATGTTAACTAATCCCACGATCAATTTTTGCATATTTTATAAATCCCTAGATTTGTTTGAAGCAATTTGTCCGTGTGGATATTTTTGCTGTCAAACACACAACTCAGTCTCCTGTTCTGAATGCTCTGATGCAGTAGCAATCACTCTACTTTACTTCTTAACAATTTAAACATGTTCCAAATTTAAAAGAACTGCAAAGGAGAGAAAAGCAAGTAAAAGCAAACTTCACTTTAAAAGTTATTATCAAGACATTTAATATCTGTCGAAAATAAATGAACGTGCAAAGAATTGTCAAGTGAAGGCCCTGTATTTTCTTATCCTCATTCTCTTTTCCAGGGGAAGAAAGCAAAGGGATCTTTGGGGATTTCACTCTTCTTTTGTCCTTCACAAAGATGAATGCTACCCTATATAACTAACCAAGTAACTTGGCAGAAACAGTATAACAATAAAGCTATATTTAAACAACTTTATTTTCAAGTACAGACACCATAACCACTTTTCTCTTCATACTTCATCCTTCCTACAAGAGACAGTTTTTTGACCTAAATGTTGCACTTTAAAGTAACTTTTAGTTCATAACAAGGAAATTCTGCTGGTTGTTTACACTGTGCCATCTTTATAAGAATTTGTTCCCATGTGCTGATAAATCTTGACTGATCTGTATTACAGACATCTTGGTAAGTGTGTCATTCTTGATTGCACAAACAACCTAATTTTGTTATTTTAAATGTATTTGAAAACCATTTTTTGTGTCAACTAAATAGCAGAAGATAAAAGACTATTTTTTTAGCATCCTCATTGATTTAGGGAGCATATAGTCCCTGGTTTTACAAAAGCACTTAACTAGATTAAGAGCTTAACTTCTGCTGACCTTCAAAATACCACACATATTTATGATGCATTGCATTCTAATATGGTGTAGCACATAGATCTTATATGTTTATTTTTAAATAAGGAACGTGCTTCACAACTGCTTTTCAGAACTAGGATTATACATTGATTTATTCCTGCAGACACTTGTGGACAGAGAAAACAATGAATGTTTTGCAGTTTGATCTTTAAAAATATTTAAATTATTGAAAAGGTTCTTATTTCTGGAAACTTTAAAACCCACAAAAACAAGAACACTTCAAAATCAAAATCAAATCTTTAACTAGAAAATTTTCCACTTCATCAAGTCTTATTCCATTTCCTTTGTCATTAAAAGGAATGTTGTAGCTTTCACTTACATTTACTCAATATTCTGGATTTTTTTAAATAACTGCTAGTGACCAGAAATCCAGCTGCTCCCACTTTTCAGCAAACTAGGTTTACCTTTTTTTAAATTCAAAATGCAAAATTCAATAATTTGATACTCACCAAGAAATTATAACCTTATATATTTATGTTATTCATTAGTTGTTCTCTTAAAGGACTCCAAAAGGAGTTTTAATTCAAAGAGGTTTGCCACTTTATTTAAAATATTCCAAAGTAAAATTAGTTGCTACAGTGAAATTTAAAAAGGCCAGGATCCTTAGCATTTTGTACCTCTTTATAAAATTTTGAGTTTTCTGGGTCCTGACATAAAATTTGAGAAATTCCTTGTGTTTTTGCTACACTGATAAAATATTCTTATTACAAAATTCCTTCAAACTCTATAAAATATATCTACTGACATTTGCTACGTAACAGTATGCCATCTCTAGTCTGATGGGATTCAGACATTCTCTGATTTGGGACTGAAGTAGTGAATAGCACTATAAAAATATTAAATTGAAATTGGGTGATCTTTGCCACTGTCTTTTTGTTGTTTGACTTTTAAAAGAGCAGAATAAAACAGAAGACCACACTTTCTGATTTTCCTTTATGGTAGTAGAATTAAGCATAATAAGCGGAAGGATTCAAACCTCCATTATATAAGAATAAAAGAAACATATTTTTCTCTATATAGTTTTGCAAGCCTCCCAGAAGCATAGTTACCATAAGGACAAAGATTAGAGCTTTTATAAAAAAGCTGGTAAAAAAATTCTGCTATGCATTTGGTTACTTATTTCTACTATGCACTTGGTTGCAAAATTTAATCCATGTATATGTGTTATTAATAAAAGATGACGAGTCTGGGGTTATTTTTTTTTCTTTCTCTTTCATTGGAAGAGAGTAGGTGTGCCAAAGAAGCTTCTAAAATTTCCATTACAGAACAACCTAAACCGACAAAGTAAATAGCTTTGAAAATGATCATAAAAGAGTAGAGTGTCAGGAAGAAAATATGAGGAATAGACAGTAGAGTGTTGAATAAGATGATAAAGCTAAAGGCTAAAGAAGCACTCATGGTAAGATGCTAAGGCTGGGGTGACATCCTTATGTCATACCAAGAGTATGGTTAAGCCTGAAAATTGATATGCAGGTGTTCAGGTAGCAAATGTACAGTCACAAACCCTTCGACATAGTCCAAATAATTTTTTGGCCAGTGACCAAAACAAAGTTATCTGACAGTTTTGAACTAATGAGGATGGGGAGCAGTTATGTCTGTATTTTATTTAAATGTTTTATATGTCGCTATGTGTTGATTTTTTTTACTTCACGTAAATGAATTACAGTAACAGAAGTCATAAGTCAGACCTGTACAAGAAAAATGTTTGAAGAAACTACAGAAAATTTATATCAAATTATTACCATGGAAATGAGAGCTTTGGTACTGTCAAAAATAAGGTACAGAGACCTCATTTTTGAAAGTTTGGCAAAGAAATTGGAAAGTAACTAATTAAAAGCATATATTTGTAATGTGAATAAAACTCTATAAACTCAAATTCTCAATAACTAGATTATCTTTTTACTTTTATTCAATTTAATAACTAATTTTTAATGAATTCAGTACTATTGTTTTTGAATCCCCCTTTGTGTTTTAAATATTTTTTGCATATTTTTATGCAATTGGATGTATTCCATTATTCTGATTTTTTTTAAAAATTCATTTTATGTTGCAGCAGGTATTTTTTTTTTCATCTTTTTGTCATCTGTGTAATTATTAATGCTTTTCTCATTATTTTACTGCAGTGTGCTTTTGTATTGTACACAACACATATCATCGAGATTTAGTGAGGGAGAATGCAAAATGAGTTATTTATGAACTAAGCTGCCCTTCATTTTATCTTTGGATACAAAAAAAGGGAGCATCAATGTAGCACAACAGGAGAAAAATTTACAGCTTCTTAAATCTCAGTCCTGTAAAGCAGAGCTGTAGATGTAACAGGGGAAATTTTCCAAAAAAATTTGGAATTCTATTTCCTTTAAGACCATGCACTTAAAAGACATTTGTGTTTTCACATAATTTCAAGGTACTTTTCCATATCCTTTTTAGGTTTAATTTGAATGTTATTGAACTTCTTTGAAAGACCTACTCTACTTTATTTCCTGAAGAATCAAATCCCTATCTCTACTCTTTTTGTGTAGCTAGGAAGCGAATGCCATATATAACATTTGCATATATACTGTATAGCTTGTGTGGTCTCATGCAAAATAATTTGCATATTCATCCAGATATCTATTTTTACAATAATGTTTTTCAAAACCTTCTTTGAAAATAAATACCTGAAAACAAAGTTATTTTGCCATGAGGGTTAAAAAATACTGGATTTTAATATGATTCAGACTGCAACAGATTTCAGATTCCTACAGTACCTTCCTCTTATTATACTGCATTCAGGCAAATTAACCAAAACCAAATAATTTAAATGTGGTCTTTATATTGTAGCTGCTGAACATAGATAAGATTCTGTGGTAACTTTATTTAATTTTTTAGGTTATTGAAGCATAACCAGAAGCATTAAACACAAGTTCTGCATAACTGCCTACCTGGTTTAAGCATTTCCAGAAGCTTGGGAAGTTAGCAGACAGAAATAATACCAAGTAATCAGAAAAGATCAAGGTCTCCTTAAATACATATCATTAAGAAAATATTCTATGGTATCATATTTTATATTCACGTATGCTTAATGTTAGAGATCATAATGGTGTTGGAAGTCCTATAAAGCCATATGTAGCTATGGTAGACACTGTAAACTTTCCAGAGCATTGAAATGACACTGCTAATTTTACTTATTTTAACAAGTAGAAACATATATTCCTGTATGATCTCTTTATCTCTGCTTCATCCCTGATCATCCCATGCCTGTACTCTGCCATGTAGCATCCTTTGTCTCCGTTTCTCAAGTCCTCTCCTACTGTACCAGGTCTACATTACTCTACATCATTGTGTTAGAGTTGAAATATTTCATTCTATACAGGATAACTGCTTGTTAGCCTCTATAAACCCATGCTTGTACCACATAAAAATAAACAAAAGTAAAATTCATTAGCCGTAAATACCTGGTCAAATAAAGACATTGTTTTCACAATGAAACAAATATATAAGGTAGTTCAAGTAAAGTTCAGACAGCCCTAGTCTGACAAGCCTCAGACCTGATGTTTAGAAAATTCAACACAAAACTTATGGCCTGTTAATAGCCATGGCAATACTTGTTATTGGGCTACACGGTCACAGCTTGTCATTCTTTCAAATAGCGACTCATATACTGTACATCCTCATGGTTATTCAAACCACACTCTAGCAGAAGCTGGTGTGCTAGTTTTATTTGGAAGCACTGCATTTTTATTCAGGTCTATTATTTTCACAAATTGCTGCATAAACCAAATTTTCTTAATCGAAAAATGTGTATTATTTCTTTTATAAATAATATATATACATCTGTTTATATATAATTACTATTATCATCATTAGTATTATAATACCTGTATAGTCTATACAGAGAGTTCTAACTGGGAGTGATCTATGAAATTTAGCAATGATAGCAAAATCATTAGAAGAGGGTGCTATATTTCTTAAATCACAGAAAACTGTATATGAGATATCAAACTTTAGCTTGTTTTGTAACAATACAGAAAGAATTCACGCCTAAAACACACCTTCAGTCCATCACTAAACTTTTAAAGTATAAAAAAGCCAATAGAAATACAACGCTTTGAAAAAACCTCACTGAGCTCTGCAGCAGAGGGATGCCGCAGGAGAGATTTATTTGCTGAGTATCTGGTGATCACAGGTAAAAAAAAAGGGCATTTTTAGCCAGTGTAAAAGGATTTGTTTGCTAGAATCCCTATCTCTTGAGAACAATTCAAAGCAGCTCAATATTCTTTGGCTGCCAGTTGTTGCTGATGGCTATTTTCCCTGTCACGGTGAATGTCAGAAGGTGCCTTTAAGAAAGATTTATTTGTAAAGAGGAAAGATTTTTTTCAATACACAGGAATGTGGGATCTGCTCTCTATTTCTTTCTCTCTTTCTTAGTTGAGACTTTTCTCTCTGAATGCATTTTGAACTAATATAACTGATGGATACTTCCTATCAAGCTGTATTTGTTAACTCATTTAATGTTAAACTCATTTAAAGAAATGCACTATAATTGAATGCATGTTATGCATTTGACACCAGAGTTTATATTTGATTTGATTTCTATTTATTTTAACACCTCTTAAATATGCAAGTCTTCTCTTCTTTTTTTGGTTTAATAATGTAATTTGAGTAAATGGATACCTATCCTCTCTCCCATAAAAAACCCTATTTCAGACTACATCTTTGAAACTGGGCAGTGAACCTGGATATTTACATGAGACTCAGTAGCAAATACATCATTCTACTGAGGTTGTTCAAGCCTTCAGATCACTGTGTTCCTTCAAAGAAGGATGTTTGCTCAAGGTCTGTCACTTTGTGCAAAGGAGTACTCGCTATCAAGCTCCTGAGTGATGTTGCAAGACTCTTCTACTCATTCTTGGTGAAGCTTCACAAGTTATTTAAAGGCAAAGCAGTCAGAAAACCAGAAACTGGTTATGACAAAGCAACTTCATTAGATGCTTGGCAGTCTGAATCAAAAGTTTCTGTTTCAAGAAATCTTATTTATTGTAAATAAATTTATAGTTAAAAAAAAAAGTCCAAGTATTCTCCAATTGAAAAGGAGGGAGATATCCACTTTAGGGTACTGTTATGGAAGCCTGTGGAACAGTGTCTTGGAAGACAGTACTCATGACAGGCACCTTGCAGCCGCCCTGCTCTATACCGACTGCTCTCCTGTATACTGTAGGAGCAAGGTAGCAGGCTTGTGTCTCTGCTCCTCCTCTCCAGAGTGCCCTGCTGCCTGTCAATGACTTTTTTTTTGCCATTTGCATGGAATTTGGAGCAAACCTAGAAGACTAAGCACAACAAAGCAACAGCTGTTCTGTGGAGCTGTGAAAGAAGGTAAAATACACAGGGAGCATTCAATATCCTTGTGCTAGAAAGAGATATTCGAAGATCTCAGTGTTAAATTGTTAGATGTGGAGACCTAAAGTGATACCTCAGGGCTTTATTTTCTTTGATAAAACAAAAAATACCACACTTTCCCATTCTAGGAAGAGTAGCATCTAAATCCCTTCAGGACCTGGGTTTCTAGGTATGTGAATAATTGCCACAGAAAATGTTCGGCACTGTTTGCGATCTATTGTTTTGCATTTAACTTAGAAAAGACAAAGAAATCCCAGCAGAATTACATGAAATCAGAAGCTGGAGCTTCTCACAGAAGTAGTCTGCAGAAATCCCTTACTCTATGTAAGTTAGTTGCCAGAATCCTGAAAAATTAATTCCACTAATGCAGAAAAGCTACTTACCAGAATACAGATAAACAGGGTTGCTTTTGTGGAATTGTATGTGTGAACCATCTTTCTCTGATTATGGTCATAAATCCTAGATGTTTTTCAGTACTCAAGTGGTCATACGTCTTTTCCCATGCATTTTATTTGTTCATCTTGTGACTTCTTTAGTCCACGTGACTTTTCTTTTGTCCACTTATTTTGAAATAGATCCACCCCCTTGCACACTTCCACTTTCTACAGAATTTTAAATCTCTAGATTCAGATCCAGATGGCAAGCAGGGCATTAAGAAAAAGATGTACAAAACCAAATAATATTTTCACGAAGTAAACGGCTTATAATTTTTAGCAGATTTTTTCCAGATGAGGAGATGAGAATTTACAATTAATGAAAGTATGAAAACACCTTCTGAAATTTTTGTTTTAAATAATCTGAGATGTAGAATAGTTTATTTCCTCCTGTTGTATCAAGAAAAACACAGTATAAGAAAAAATAGAGATGGTAACTGGAAAAGGATAGTGCTCTTGCTAGCATGCTGCCTCTAATCAAAAACTGGTGGGTGATTCTGAAATTAGAAAATTTCTATGTAATATCACCACGAAAACTAAAGAAAGCATCAGCCTGCAATAGTTAGTGTTCTAAAGCTGCCTCAGTATCTATTTGTCAGCGCTTTTCCTGTAGAATTGTAAGCTTTTGTGGGCAAAAAATTGGTTATTTTTTACTTCTTCTTCTTCTTCTTCTTCTTCTTCTTATTATTATTATTATTATTATTATTATTATTAAGTGAGACAAAATAACAATTTCAATAAGATGAGGAAGTGTTTAAAAAATAAATGTGCCATTTTTTTTGAAAATTCATATAGTTCTGCTCCATTTTTTCTACTTAAAAAGAGATTAATTAACCTAGCTTAGTTCCACCTATGTTCACCCCCAAATACTTGAAACTGTTTATCATATAAATGACTAGCAGATATTTCATAATTAGTTCTTCTGGCTATTTTTCTTATTAATTTCCTTGATACCAATCAAACGACAATTGCAAGTCCATGAGAGTTTTACCGTTTATTTCCCCTACTGTCTCATAATAAACTTCAGTCATTTACAGTGAGTCTCCAAGTCATTCACATGAATTAGTGAGGCTCTTTTGCATTGCAACAAAGTAAAGAGCTTATGCTTCAGAGTATTCACAGTTTACTAAACAACTCTTCCTTTTTGTACCTCATATATTAAGCAATATTTCCCTCTTAGAATGGTCTTTATTTTATCAATTTAACATAACAATGAAAAGCATATCATTACATCTAGCCATACGAATTATCGGATAAGAGTTGGATTTTAATTAATTAGAATAAGACTGGTCAATTCCCTTTTCTTGGGATAGTGGGAAAATGAATCATCCTAAGACTAAGAGAAGGTTCCATGACTACATTTTAGCATAACCTCAATGTCTTGACAAAATTTCTATTTGCGTGTTAGCACTACCTGCCTAAATACTTGTCTCTCTCTCTTCACGGAATCATAGAATTGCTTGCATTTGAAGGGACCAGAAAGAATTCATTCACGCAAAGAGTTATTAAGCTTTGTAATAGACTGCCCAGAGACTTGGAGTCACCATCCCTGGAGGTATTCAGGAAATGACTGGACTTGGCACCTAGTGTTATGATCTAGATGACAAGGCAGAAATTGATCAGACGTTGGATGTGACGATATTAGAGGTCTTTCCTAACTGAAGTGATTCTGTGATTCTGTGGTCTTAAAGTTCATGTCGTAACAAAGCCCCTGTCATGGGCAGGGACACCTTTCACTAGACAAGTTTGCTCAAAGCTCTGTCTAACCTGGCTCTGAACACTTCCAGGGATGTGGCATCCACAACTTCCCCAGGCAACCTGTGACTTCCAGTGACTCACCATCCTCACAATAAAGAATTTCTTCCTAATATTTCATCTAAACCTTGTCTCTTCAGTTTAAAGCCATTCCTCCTTATCCCATCACTACATGTCCTCATAAAAGCTCTCCATAGCTTTCTTCTAGGCCCTTCTTTTGGTACTGGAAGGCTTTTACATTTCCCCCAGAACATACTTTTCTCCAGGTGGAACAATCCAAATTCTGTCAGCCTTTCTTGACTGAGGCAAAGAAGGAATTAAGTATCTCATCCTTTTTGGTTCTGGTACTATATTTCCCCCTGCCTGCATTAAAGGATGGATGGAGATTTTTCTTAGCCCTCCTTTTGTTGATGAAGCATTTGGAAAAACATTTTTGTTGTCTTTTACAAAAGTAGCCACTTCTGTATGTGATTGCTAGATCGGCATCACTGATAGCCTTAAAAAATATTTTTCATGTTAGAAAAGTATATAAATCATAAGGTTTTTTGTTTATAAAGCAGCTCAAGAATAGCAGCAGAGAAAACAATATATAGGGGTCAGAAAAGCCTTTTATCTTGCTTGAAATCATAGGGAGTTGCTATTTCAAATACAGTAGTGGGCTATATTTCCTTCCAGAAAAAGACTTTAAAGTTATTCCCAGAACTTATAGACTCCTTCGTTTCCATGTACTCCTTACCTGTCTAGTTACACTCTTTCTCTTGGCATAACCAACACAATACAAAATAAAGAATAAAATAAAAGACAGTGCTAAAACAAAAGCAAATTTAAGGTCAGTTTATTGCATTTGAATTATTCATCATTCAATGATGCAGGAATTTATTTTAGTATAATTATACTTTTTTGTCTAATTTTAGTAAGACAGTATTTAATAAATGTGCCTAATAGGGACCTAAAATACCTGTTCATAGATAAATCCTTAACCACTTGCATCAATCCAGTTGAGTTCACTGGTAGATGGAAGCCAGAAGAAAAAATATTTCCTCTTCTTGTCTCTGTTCTGCTCTGACAGTTCTATTTCCATCTCTGCAATGTTATCATGCCCTTTAATAAGCACAGTTCTGCTCAATCATATCACCTCTTTTATATCTGGTGTTGCAGGAGTGTGGTTCAATGAGGTGGCCAACAACAGAGTCCAGAGCACAGAGTGAAACTCTCGTGAAATACCCTGATTTCTTTCCTTTTGCTTATCTCTTGATCACACTAAGCCACTAATCTTACCAGGTTCCACTCTTTTAAGAACATCTCTTAACTTATCGTACTCATATTTGCAAACCAAGGAGCTTTCTTACATCACCCATACAGTATTTCTAACCTATCAGAAATTTCAGAAAACAAAAAACGAAATACTGAAGAGACTTATGGCACAGAAAACTGCTATATATTTATTAGGCTAGCAGCCTTTTACTGCAAGGTTTTTAAGTTGACTGTAAACAGGCATCTAAACATGAAATTATTTTTAGCAATTTGTGTTTGTACATGCACACACACAGAGAAAACAAATCAAGAAAACCCCACCCAACCAAAATCCAAGCAAATCTGCCTTCCATAAATTTCGGATAACACAAGTTAACTGTTTGAAAAACCTGGAGACAAAAAACTCTCAACCTTGGCAGCCTGGGTAGGTACAGCATTCATAGAAAATACTTAATTTTCATAAGACACTAAGTTTAATCTAATTCAATACAAAAATTATGGAAGACAACAGTTAAAAATAAAATTTAGTATTTCTAAATGGTTCTGTCTTGTCCCTCAGCTTGTCATAAAATTTGCCTGTCCTAGATGATTTTTCCAGATACCTTCTCACACAGAACTGTACTTTTGGAAACAAATAAAACTACACAGGCAAGGTGAGTTACATTAAAGGAAGTGTGTAAGTGGAACATTCACAACAGCATAAAGAATCCTTGAGGAACTACACTTTGAAAAAATGGTACAGAGAGCTCATGAATTGGCCACAGCAAGGACTCACTGTTGAACAACAAAATGCCAAGTAGTTTGATACTCCTGAAAAAGGGATGTGCTAGTATTGGAATCATCCATAAACACCATAATAGCTCTTTCTCAGAGCTGAAAGTCTGCAAACCTTCCAGCTGAATGTAATGACGAGCTCATTGACAAGCTGACATTCATTTGAGCAGCAGGCAGTAATAGATGGATAGATAAGTCAGATACTTTCAGCTGACGTAGGCTAAATATGCAGTCGTAATCAGTGTTTCAGAACAGTATCTCTAATTTGACACTGATGCAGAGGGGTTTCTATGCAGCTTTCTAAAAATGGACTTTGTTGTCACATTGGCATGCGTGTGTGTAAAACATGCTGTCACTCTCACAACCTCTAGTCCTGACTCTTGATGGAGCTCCACTTATTTTCAAGGCATTTATGAATAGAAGAGAGAACGCAAAAACCACACTTGCAGATTTGTCCTGAAGTGAAGTGTCAAACTCAATGTGTGTTGGACTGTCTTTTTCAGGAGCATGAACAAGACAAAGCAACCAGCAGAAGAAACTCCAGCCTTTCTGATACTGACTATGAAAAGAGAGAATCTTTTGCTATAAGGGGTTTTGTTACCTCATTCTCCGAAGTTCAGAGGAAGGTTTACAGGTTAAGAGGGGAAAAAAATTTTACTCTTCTCTGTCTAAAGAACCGATGAACATTTATAATGATGGTGTATTCCATGTTTTTCTTTACAGAAAAACAGTTAGAGTTCTCAATTTTTTTGCCTCAGTAGGTAATATTTTGATGAGTACTAGTAATAGATAATTAGGAGAACAACTGTTTAAATGCAAAACATAAATATTTCTTAAAAAAAACCAAGTAGTAGTAAAATTAGAGATTACTGTATCAGAAATTAAAAGCAGTAGATAAGGTTATTTTAAAATTATTTATTTTTATGGTATTTTCAATTATTTAGTTCCTATAAATGTATTAACAAGTACATGAAAGCTCCAGCATTCTAGCGAAGAATTAGATGCAAGCATTCCTAGACAGTCATAGAAAAATTCTGGAATCTATGACCTGAACAATTGCATCAAAAACTGATTTTAGCAGTGATACTTCATAAAAATGTATCCTATTATTCATATGTTCAATTAAAAATATTAATTAAAAATATTAAATTCTTAGAACTTTTCAAAAATAATACTAATTTCAGTCTCAGAAGTAGATCTTTCACATACTGAATATCGTAGCAGAAATCAGCATTTTTCATACACAAAAGTACCTCAGCTCCAACTCATATGAAACTTTGGGATTCAAGAATGAATTTTAGCTAAAAGGGACACCACTTAAGAATTCCAGATATAACAGTAGCTTTTTTGTAATCATCCAGTGACAAATGAAGACAACATAAGACAGTAAGGAAAAAAGAAGAATTTTAAAAGATAGAAAGCGTTGAAAAAATTCTCTTTGCAAATGCTTGATTTCATGAAAACTAATTTAGTTTCAAAACAAAAATAAATAAAAATCATGTGAAATAATTTTTATTTCTAAAGTCATGACAAAGGACTAACACGAAGCAGCAAGCTATCTTCTGTGACTGTAGATTTTCAGCAAATGTGAAAACATCATTAATGAAAGGCCAGACTTAACAGTTTTAAATGAATTATTTTCATTGGAGGCAAAATGCAGTGGACAATCTGTTTCTGCACTAATAATAAAGAGCCTCTTCCTGTCTTCTCATTGATAGAGAATGAGGCAGAAAAAACATTGCCACACGTGTATTTCTCAGGTGCAAACACATGCTAAAATTAATAGCTTTTCAAGAACATGCTTAATATGTTAACACTCAGCAGTACTTTGCCAGATATAGTTTGATGATATAATGCTTAGCAGTTTTAGGTACAAAAGTGTTAGGTCTTTCTAAAGGCTGAATATGTTGGCAGGTGCAGTGAAACTGCCATTAAAACAAATCTATGAATTTTTACCCAACCAGATAAAGTTTTGGGGCTTCAGCTGACAAGGTTTTCTCAAAGTGAGGACACCAGAACCAGTCAAATTATTTCAAATTGTAAACAGTTAAGCAAAAACTGGAGTCAAAAAGTTTTAAATGGAGAAACACAGAACTTTGGGGAACTTTGGGGAAGATGGAGAAACTAATTTTAAAGAACTTTGTGCATAGATCTGCCCTCTGGACACTGAGCCTATTCACTCAGTCTATTCACTGGCACTGTCCTCTGTTCAACAATATTTTGTCTCCTCTGGGCTACAATAAACTTTATCCAGCTTCTTGGCATTCCTGGAAAAAGTGGCTTCTGTTACTCAGAAAGTATGTGCACTTTTATGCCTTCTTGCTATATTTGTCTCCTTTCTATTTGCCTGAACACTACATTCTTGAAGAAACCCTTGCTTAAGCATTCTAATTTTATTTTTCTAAGAAATTATATTCTCTGCATTCACAAGTATGCAAGAAAAACTGAAATATATGTATATATATATATATAAACATTTTAAAAGGATGAAATATGAAATATGTTCATCTGATTGCTAAGAAATGGGATGGAAACCCCTTAGAGAAGCAGATTTATGTATTAAGGAAACCAAAGGTGCAAATACAGATGCTCTAAGTCACTGTATTTGAGAATGTGTTATATTCCCTTTCCTTCAGGATCATGAATTGAAAATGGAAATATTCATTTATAGTGAAGTTTACAAGTATATTAAAAATATTCATGAAGCCTTAAATACCAATAAATCTTTAAATATTCTTAAATGGAGTTGGAATTTGATCTTGTTTTAATCAAAATATGAGATTTGGGCTAAAATAATTAGTAAACTCAACTGCTTTGAGTTTCTTTGTTTTTTCACAGGAACTATAGTTTGTCAGTGACTCAGAAACATATCAGTTTTTTCTCCTATGATTTCTGACGTAGAATTACTCCCTCTTCAGTTTTTATTACGTGAACTAAATTTTATAGAGCAAAACCTTTCAACCCAGTTTTAGAGTCTGAATTCAATGTAATTTGTGTTCTCAAGACAGAATCTCAGGTGAAACAATAGAATCCCACTTCATCCACCCCCACAGTGGTTCAGACTAGCAGCTGAGAATCTGAAGTTGCATTTGAAAGAGGCTCAGAAGTATTTATAAAAATAGTCTCAGCATTAACAGTGATAAATTGCTGTAGCAATTATAGAATGCTTGCTGATAACAATGCAGCTGCTTTAGCAATTTTTAAGGTACCACAAACTTTATCAACTCCATACTTTTGGGGTTTGTTTGTAAGAAGTCTTTACAAGTTTAGAAAAAAAAGAAGTGGCAATCTTCTTTATAGAGTTAGTAACCTAAATGTGCCTTCGGCACTTATCTGAGGATTTCAACGGTGAAAAGAAAGAAATGAATGTTGTGCAACAATGTTAGTGTGCAAAGACAGGAGAACATTAGAAGGAACTTTTATTTTGATATTCTCTTCAGATGAAGAAAGCTTTGTTCCTTTAATATGGAACGTCAAATACTTGAAACAGAAATTAGAAGGCTAGTACTTTTAAATTGGTGTGGAAGTCTCCTTATCTGAGTGAATACCTCTGTATCTTCTCCTGTAACTGGGTGTAGTTAAATAAAATTGGAAGAATAGAATAGAATTGGCCTTAACATAAAAGTTGCTGTCTGCTACTGATTGATACCAATGCAATTTGTATTTCTGAATAGTTCTTTCAGTGTCTTAAAAAAACAGGAAAAAATGAAGACAAAATTAACTTCAGTATTTTTCTCGAATTTAGGGTACCCTTGTAGGTCTGACCTGATAGATGCAATCAGATTCTCTCTGGAATAAATTCAGTGGCAAATTTTAAAGCAGAACCTGTCAAAATCTTGTATGAATAATGATTAATAACGAATCAATTTAGTTTACATGTGAACTGTTCATTGTTATATTGTGGATTTTTTTTCTAATGTCTTTAAAAAACATACATTCTGAAAGTTGCTTTGTCACTGGTTAAATTCTGTCATTTTTCCTGAGATAAAGTGGAAACCTAGGTAGCAAACCGAAT
Source organism: Origma solitaria (assembly GCA_013397895.1). NCBI lineage: Eukaryota > Metazoa > Chordata > Aves > Passeriformes > Acanthizidae > Origma > Origma solitaria. Next base: position 734,501 of record VZRL01005455.1, read on the forward strand.
TCAGAGTTGCTGACATAATCACCCATGTACACACACACATGCACAGACAAATTATGGGAGAATTCTATCACTGAAATAATACTTTGAAGAGCAGGTGACAGGTTGATGCACCAAGAAAAATGAGGGCTGGAGACTTAAGACTTAAGGACATTCTACAAAGAAAGTCCCAGATTTTCACAGATGCAGTTTACCTTCCTCAGTTAGCAGGTAAGAAAAGAAATTCTTACATCCATTGCTTCTGTGGATAACAATTTTATGTGACATGCAGTGCCTCCTTTAAAACCAAATTGATTTTCATTAATGATATTTTTAGTGTCTAATTCTTTATTAATGGAGTCCTGAATTTGGATTCTGTTACTTTTGTCAAGAGTGAATATCTAGTCTGTCATTTCTGCATCATCCTTCTAAAATGTCAGAATTTAGAAAATGTTATGTTGAATTCTGAATAAAAATTTTAAAAAATTAAATAATAAAAAATTAAAACAATAAAAGTATGTATTTTTTTAAAATTAGCTTCTCACCTTTTCCTTCCTCTGCTCAGTGCACCTGAGTATACATACTTAGTAAACTAGAGCACTTTTATTCAGAAGAGTCTTATTTTGCAACCCTTTATATCCATAACTAGAATTTTAAATTTTTAATCCATCCCCTTCATTAGTTCAATCTTAGATAAAGGACATTTTTTCCTATTAAATATCAGTATATGGTTCTTGTTCTGCTATTTCAAAATTCTTTCTATTTTACTGCATTTTAGCTTCTTAACTCTTTGATTGATCAGACCCTTTTTCAGTCTTCAGCCATGTAATTTTCTTTTTCTTTTTACAGTTCTCGTCTTTTTGGACTTGACTTGTGTTTGTGCATCTCCAAGAGTTAACAAGTTTTAGTCTGTATAATTAAAAGAGTTCTGTTTATCATGTCTTCTGAAGGGCTTTAAAACCACTGTACTCATGCTGAAACTTTAGGAAGTTGTTTTTCCTCATCACTTGCATGGAAAATGTGCACAAGGATCTCAGAATAAAAACTGGTTCACCAACAGATCTCAAAACACTGATGCTTATTAATCTTATTTATCAGAGATCTAGTACTCAAAATATTCCAAAGATTAATTTTCTTATCTGATTTATTATTTAAAATAACAAAATTCAAGGCTGATTTAAAATCTAATAAAGTTTAGTGGTATTCAGAATAATGAGGAGGACATGTTATTGCCACAACACCTACATTGGCTAGTAAGGTTGCTAGCAATCCAATAAAGTATAGCACTGCCGAACTAAACCAAAATCACAGTTTATGTCTCCATTTCACAGACCCATTTGACAGACAATTTCAGAAAAGAATAAGGACTTACGAATTACAATAAAATATCTTCAATGGGTAATATCAGTAATAAAACTAAGGCAAAGGATAAATGATGATGTTGAGGGAGGAGAGAGAGAAGGCTGAATTTGTAATAGTTTCAGGAGATCCCAAACCTCCAACCACCTTTGTTTTTCACATTTGGAAGAGGTGAAAACATATAATAACTGGAAATAACAGCATTTTATCAGCTTAAGTATTTTAACCTTAGCTGGGGCTTGAGGAGATCAAAGAAATCATCTTCTTAAAGAGAAAGTTGAGAAACAATTGTGTCCATGTGTATAGGTACAAACACATAGAAAATGATAACGGGAGGCTTTTCAGCCCTTTTGGCTAAGCTATGAGAGAATGCAAGGATCAAAAGTCTGTTTCCTGGCACTGAGAGTAATTGCAGTTGCAATAATATGGCAAGTGATACAATTAACACTGCTCTAAGTATTTTTAAAAGGATTAGCTAACCTTTCAAAAGATGTTCTCTAACACAGTTGTGTGAAAAGTTCAACAGTGTTTTTGCATAATGATAATTTCTGGCATTGGAGGTTGGGAGCTCTGGAATCAGCATCTTAATTCTCTTCTGGCATGCCTCAATGAACAGAATTGATTGTGTGGGCTCCCTGCTTATGGCAGTTGCAGATCAACTTTAGCTGAAAACAAAATCCATACTTCAGCAGATCCGCTACTGTCCTCTCAGTTATATATCGTTTGTGCGTATGATACACAATCAGCTTGTTGTCATCTATTCTCCCTTTGGATACTGGCCATGATAAAATCAAGAAAAGAGATCAGCAAACACAGACTGTTCAAGAATACTTTTCACGTTGATGACTGAACGATGTTTCTTGCTCACCTCCTCAGGGACATACTGAGAGCTAAATTTCAATCTGACCTGTTTCCTCCAACCACTCACAAGAAATTTTGAATTAATTCTCTTCTAAACTTGTTCTCTCTCTATTCTCCATTCCCTTTTTCCTCTTCACAGTGCAAATATGATTCAGCTCCTGGAATAACCCAAGTCTGTTCTACCCAAATGATAACCTGTTCTTGCAAAGGCTTTAGACCTTTCATCCTTACCCATTTTTGGAATGTTGAAGGGGATAAGAACAGATATACTTTGCTTTTCAGGTTTTGTATTTGGTAGAAAGTAATCTAGCTCTCAAAAGAAAGTCAATTTGTGTAATTATGTCATTTATTTGGTCAGCAATTCATTCTGATAACATATATTCCACCTCATGATTTGAAGGTCAAATAAGAAGGAAACAAGCTATGACACCACATAGAATCACAAAAAGCATACAGTGGCACATAAATTCATAAGAATGACATTTTGCATAGAAATATCATTGATTTCCAATATAGTGGCATATTTTTTAAACAAAAATAACCAATTTGCTATGGGCTTAATTCTTATGTAGCAAAATGATAGCCAGGCAGACCTTCTGGACATCCCTGGCAAAGCAAAACTCACATTGTCCATTGTGAAGGGAGGAATTTTCTTCAAATCAGCTTTGAGCCTTCAAGAAAGAGACAACATGCAGAATCTTGAAATAAAGACATCAAACCAAAACAATGATAATAAATAAGAAAAAATATACATCAGGAGATAGCCTGTATAATAATGTTAAACTGTCAACTTTGTGTAGTACTAAGTCTGTAAAACTACTCAATTATATTTGCAGTGAAATCCTTTTCTACAGATATGGTATGATTAAGATAAGCAGAGTGCTATTAAATTCCATTTTCCTCTGTGTATGTGGAATATTAAAAGAAAATGAATGAAAGATTTAGTAAACATTTAAGACATTTAAATCATTCTACAGCTACAGTAAGAGAATAGCAAGGGATGGGGGATAATTTATTTACAAAAACTAGAATAATGATTTTTTTTCCTATGATTTCTAAGGACAGGTTTTTCTTATGAAAATTTGGTTCATTTAATTAAAAACCTAGATGCTGAATTGAAGATGAGAGCTGGCTGATAGAATCACATCAAAGGAGTCTTTTAGAGGAAATAAGTTGTATGGTGTACTAGAAATGGAGCTGTTCTATGTAGCAACTCAAAATTGGAAGATCAGAAAAGAAGCTGACCTATTGCAGAGAACATCAGTGACTTTTGGAAAATTGGTAATGCTCCATGACTGATCCATAAGAGGGGATTTTTAGTTTGTTGATTACAAGATATAATTAGCAAAAAGAAACAGATATGGTTTAGCAAAACAGTGAGATAAAGTTGCAGTAGCCATTGAGACTAGCAGATATGCTGTGCATCCTAGAGAAGAAAATGTTACATTTTCGACTTTGAAAAAATAAAATAAAATTATTACTCAGAAATAAACAACTGAAATAAGTAATACCACAAATCTCTCTTTTTTTTTCTTTTTTTCCGTGTTGGTTGGTGTTTCTTTTCCTCTGACACTCTCGTCAAATATTTAAAATCTGATGTTATGAATATCTTAAGATACTTCAGTCTTTCTGACTGTTCATTCTCTTGTATACCCCGTTATGGAGATGAGAAAATGTGTTTCTCTAAGGAAAGTGCCATCTCATAAAAATGGTTTTGTTTCAAATGTTTTAAAATCTAGTATCTTGTTTTGAGTTTTATTGTTTTTTTTCCCCAATCTATTCACAACTTCCAGAAACATCTTCTAATCTATGATACTAAGTATTCATCAAAAGAATAAACTCAGGGTGTGTATGATTTATTAAGAACAAGCACAATGCAACTTACTAACAAAATCTTCCTTATGTTTCTGAAAGTGGAAAAATATCCATACTTTCTCACATATGGTTAAATTCATGAAACATATTAATAGACAAAACATTGGCAAAAAATTCTTTAAGGAAAATGACAGACTGCAACTGTTCTGTTTTGCAATTTGCATCTAACAACACAAAACCAGTTAAAAACAAAGCTTCACAAAGGCTAAATAGCTACCTCTTCTAATAATTTAAGTCTTTACTGTTCCATTATTTTTTCAGTTTGACCAAGTATTCTATAAGTGTTTGATTTTTCAGAATGTAATAAGAATACTGTAAAAAGATAGATTAGAATACTGTAAAAGGACAGATAGAATGTGTTAAAGTCTATACTAAATAAAAATGACAAAAGGGCTTTTTCTTACTGAACAAACCTAATAAGCGTAGTTTATTAATACAATTAGATGAAGTACATTCTCCAATTTCAGCTATCAATTTACTCTTAGGCATTTTTACTTAATCAAATTTGGAGACTTTTCCAGCTGTATAATCAATATGTAAATTAAATTGTAAAGAAACATAATAAGAAAACAAATTATTTTATCAGATTTTTTTAATATGATCTATCTCCAACAGTCTTTATTCAAAAAGGGAAAACGAAAAACATACTGGATAACATATATTTTAATTGTATTTTTCCTTTCCAGAATATTGCTATCATTAACATTATAATGGCAAGCCAGTAAATTGCTATTTTTATTTTGAGACAAGAGGCTAATACTTATTATGGGATACCAGCATTTTAATGGGAAAAGATGATTTGATGTGAATGATAAACAGATCATTTGGTACTGCTAATGCTTCACATTATGTGCTTCATTAATTGAATGTCCTATGTAGCTTACATTTAAGTATACACAATTACGTCAAGCTCATTTATTTAGCTCTATGTGCTGACATAGTATACAGCTAATATTTTTCTAATCTAAAATCTGAATACCATTTACCATACTCTTCACCTTTCAATTTATACTCAATTAGAATAGTAACTCTATATGAGATTAATGCAGAAAAAAATGAGCACTTGTATGACATTTTATCAAGGAAGTTCAAGAACAGTTCACTTAGAGTTTATTTCAAGAACTATTGAAGGTTAGTGATGAATACAATATATGAACCATTGATCTAACACCCACACAATCTTTACAGGATGATTATGAGAAATTAATTTACTAACATAAGACACTAGTTTGCAGTCCTTTGACTTGCAGGCTATAAAGTGTATTTTCCTGAATACTGATATTCTTTTAAAGGAAACTGTTGCAGCTTCCTTTTAAAGTAGTAATTTAAGGTAGTATTAATCAATTATTCAGAATTTAGGGTATGTTTCTTCCCTGGACCATTTTGCAGACTTCACCTTGAACCTTTAGTTTCTTGTTTACATTTTATAACTCTGATATTAGAAATTTTTCTTATTTTGCAGCTGTGATACATGGTATAGGGACAAAGAAGTTGAGTTTTTAAGAAACCTGCAGCTGACATTTAATGCTCTACTTAGAAGTAATGGGTATTACAAATATTATAATTTTATACACATAATCTTATATCTAATATATAATAATTCAGAAATACTGCCTCTTAAAAGTACTCAACAATAGGAAAATATTTCTACCTTGTGCAGGTCATTACTATGGAAAGCTAGCAAGAACTTCTGATCTTTTCATTTTTAAGGAAGAGCTCTTAGGAGAAGTTTCTCTTTACATTATCTTCTGGAGGCTCAGTGATGTCACCGAGTGTTCTTACAGACCCAGCTATCAGCATTATGATGCTGATAGAAATAAAAAAGGAATTTTAAAGATGGACAAGGATCTGTGAACTGTGAAGGCATGAAGGTTTTTATTATCAGTTGAGAATATAATTAGTTAATGATCCTTTTCTATTCCTTTTAAATATTAAAATATAAATTATCTGGTTGTCAAAAATCTGATCAATTTTATGAATGTGAAGAACAGATGAATGTGAAAAAAATGGACCCATTTCTTCCCCTGTATTTATGGATAGGAATTATGAACAGTGAATGAGGGAACCAAACATTTCCATTCTAAACACAGTATTTTGAAAGCAGACACAGGTGTCTTGTCCAAAGAATGCAAGCCTATATAAGAGACTTGAGAACAGAACTGTGTCTTGTCTAAGAGTTCACTTCATATCAAGGCAATTTCTTCTATTTCCAGGACATCACTTTGAGAATTATAGTCTCTTAGATTTTTAGGGAGACTTTTTTCCCTCCTTACATGCATTTGCAGAGTTTCTACATGGTTCCTGCTCTAATGAGTATTCGAAACAGATGAAAGAAAATGTTGGTGTCATAAAAAGTTTTTTTTAAAACCCCAAAATCATGCTAAAGTTGCCTTCACCTAAACTATAGCAATTTTCGGTTTGGTCTCAAACTCAAATTCAAACAATATATTCAAGTGTCTAAACATCTACTCAGAATCTAAAAGGGGGTTTTCTCTATGATCTTTTGAAATATACAATATAGTGTATTTTTTTTGTTGACATTGTGCAGACTCTGTATTCACTCATGCAATAGCTGTATATTTACTTCTTATTCTGCTCACTCCATATTTGTTTTTCCCTGTGGTCTTTTCATGGTTTGATTTCTCCTTCTTTTTACATCATTTTAGTAAAAAAACTTAGCCTACAATGTTCAGACAAGTTGGAAATTAAGCCAGAGAAGCTTACTCATCCAAATGAAGATACTTGTGTTTTAAATTTCTATTAATTAATGTTGTAGTTAATTAACTTAGACCAATATCAAACCAGGAACACTGCAGGTAATTATTCACAGACCATGCCAGAGAAGGAGTAAGGCATTTCTCTGCCTGAAAATGGACATTCTTATGCCACAACGGTCTTCTCTGCCATGACTGATTTTCCCCAGAAATATTGCACCTATTTTTCATCCTCCGTTTCTGCCTCATAATTTTAAAGATGGTACCAAGATTTTACACATTTAAACAGCTTCTATAATATGGTCTAGGATTATTCCTTTCTTCTAAGATGTGATCAAACATTTCAAGTGTTTGGTATCTTATTCTGAGTTAAACAATTTCCTGAATATGAAGAGGTATCAACACTTTCTGAAAGAACACTGCATGCCCTTGTAATAACCTGATAATTTCTCAATTTGAGATTAATCTCAAGTAAATTATCTCAAAATAACTATATGAAACAGTTGATCAAAACTAAATGTTGTAGAAATGACATGTCTTTCTGATATATTTTTAAAAGTCTTTAAAATGAATCGATGTAATTCATTATCCAAGAAAAAAAACCAACAAAACAAAACACAAACCCGCTTTGACATTTTATATGATTAGGAATGACAAATTCCTTTAAAATTTGTTTATCATTTGCCTTTATTAATATTCATTAAAATGTCTGAAAAACACTGGAAAAATATCTTTATTAAAAATCACTTTTAATTTAGTAAATCTGTGAGTGCTTTGGTAGATGGAGAGAATATATATTAATGTAGCATTTGTACGGAGTAGCTCTATGGTCATTTCAGTTTTTTCAGTCAGCTGTTATGCTATCAACAAAAGTAATTTAATCTCAAAGAAATAATGCTGCAACATTGAAATTCAAAGGTTTAAGTATATTTAAGAAAAAATTAACATAAACAATACAAATTTATATATTATTTAAGCAAAGAAAGACAAGTTGCTTTACAAAATAAGCTATTTTTAAAACTAAAATGGTAAGTTCAAACACCATGAGTTATCAATGAAATCCAGTTTTGTACTATTACTTCCAATATTTACTTATTTTTGGAAGTATTTTCACCACATAGATGAAATTCTGAATCCTGATTTTCATATTTAAAAGTCAAGTGAATGCAGGTAAGTGAATAAAGACCACTTTTCCTTCTTTTCTGAATGTGTGTGGTGGATTCACTGAAATATTTTTCCAGCTGACATACCTTGCTTTCCTCCCTTTTTCTGTCATCTCTTTTCAACTGCTTGGCTGGCACAGAGCTTCTCTACATTATGTTCTAAGAATGGATCATACAATTGTTTTTTTTACACATTTTCTTTCACCATTGTTAGACTGTAGAAATAGTAGTTGTATTAATTTTCTTTTTTAATATACTGACCAGGATTTTCTGACAGGCAACCTCTTATTCATTTAGTAATTTGGCCTTTCTTTTAAACTAATCTATCTTGGTGACTTGCAAGACTGTCACAGAGCAGCAAATTCATCAGAATATTTTAAACTATGTGTTTAAGCTCAGATTTCCAGTTTTGGATAGTAATGACCTCTGCTTGTCTTCCCAGAAGAGTACACCTAGCAACCATGTCCTTATCTGTGAAGATTTCAAAATCAAAGCTGAGAAAAAAGGAGAGACAGTAACTGCTTTCAGAACACCTGTTTTCCAGCCCCATTCATCTGCAATCCCTTCTGCAACTGATTATATCACCTCATCCCACTCATTTATTAGAGCAGTAATACCCAAACAATACCAGTTAATAATTTAAAGTTAGTAAGACAACCATTCCTAACAACCAGATCAGAGCATAAATTTATTTTATGGCACCTTCTATTGAAGACTCAATATATGTTGATAGCAGTTTAACCATAAAGTGATAAACAAACTACTAGAATGAAACACTATTTGCCTGCTATTTGCTTGCTTGTGAAGACTAAGCCCTAAAGTCCAATCATGGGATCTGTCCAGAATCAATTATTCAAATTACTCTCATTGAGGTGATGTGTCATTTTGTGTTAAGGGAGGGCAAAATATCATCATAGTTAGGTCTTGCCCTATTTCAAATGCAACTCAAGTATTAGTTTTTCACTAAACAGCTTAAACCCCGAAATGGGACAGGTGGTAGAATGTCTTTTTCCTTTCCCAAGAGCATTTCCATGGTGAATTACTGATCGCTTCTCAAATTGAAGCCGAAAATTAGAGAATGTAGGTCCCTGTGAAACTTAATGACCTCTGGTGTTTAGTGCTTGCTGAATAGGAATTTTAAAGGTTTACATTTTGAATATTTTGCTTAAAGAGAACTGTCTTCTCAAGCATCTCTTTGTGTACAGCTCCATTGCTTTCTGAAAATGAATGTAATTCTCAGAGCTGGAGAAAATACATTAACAATTATTAGACTCTCATGTACTACAGAGATGGAGCCTAATATAGATAATTACCGTTTATGTGAGGATTCCACCATTGATCAGCCCCAGTCCTTTTCCCTTTCCATTGATAAAGCATTTTATTTCTAGGGAAAATAAAAATAAATTTTATTGGCAGTAGACAATGGCAGCTTTTGTTGTTTTTGTTTGGTTTAGTTGGTTGGGTGGGTGGGGTTTTTTTAATGCCATGATTTTCTTGAACTACCACAATTTCCACAAACTATCATAAATGTATCATAAATCATAAATGTATCATAAATGTAGGCTTTCTTGTATGTCTCCTCCTTTTCCTCTCAAAAATTTAGGTCAAATTACTATTGATATTTCCCTATAAATACACCCAGGTTACCTGGCCTAAGGATAGCTTGCTGGGAGCAACCTGAAACAGGAGCACATCCCCAATACTCTCGCACGTGTTCTGTAAGCCAAAGCATTGGACATACATACTGCATTAACAATTGCTCTAAGCATGAAATTATGTCCAAATATTGAAGAGAAATTTCACCAGAAAAAAAAAACAAACCAAAAAAACCCCAACAAAAGTCCCTGAAAATTTTAGAAATATATTCACTATTGAGGCCCGTTTTTTCCCAGTAAAGTTTTTTAAAATATAGAAAAATGTCTACATAAGAACTAATACATTTGCTTAGTTCTATCATCAGACATAACAATGTAGATAATATTCTTCTTATTTTTATAGGTGTCGTGGGTTTGACCCTGGCTAAATGCCAGGAACCTACGACATTTGCTTTCTATGCTCTCTCCTGCTGCAGCTATGCAGAGGAGAGGAAAAACTAACACAAAACACTGGACTTATGAGTTGAGATAAGATCACTGATAAGGGACGCACAAGATTCAGGGCAAAAGCAGACGAAACTTAAAGTCGCAAAAAAATGATTTATTAATCTAACAGAGTCAGAGGATAAATTGGAGATAAAAATAAACTCTTAAGACACCGTTTCTTCACTG
>VZRL01005455.1:745260-843917 GCA_013397895.1 Origma solitaria
TGGGGGGTTCTCTGCATCCCCTGGACTCCATGGGCTGCAGGGGGACCACCTGCTCCCCCACGGTCTTCACCATGGCTGGCAAAGGGTTTTCAGCTCCGGCACCTGGAGCACATCCTCCCCCACCATCTCCACTGACCTTGGTGCCTTCATGTTTTTTCCCTCACATATTTTTACCTCCTCCTCCTCCTTCCCTGCCTAAAAAGAAGTGCGTGCTCACATTGTTTTGATTTCTTCTTGAATATGTTTTCACAGAGGCATAACTAACATCTCTAATTGGCCCAGGTTTGGCCAGCAGCATGTCCATCATTTTCAGAGCCATCAGAGACTGGCTCTGCTGGACATGGTGGAAAATTTCCAGAATCTTTACTCCGGACATGCAGGAGCCATCTTTGTACCCCACCCTGTTCACTGGCAAAAACTGGGCCAGGCAAAACTACCACAATAGGTTAATTCTTTATTTTTGTTAGCATCAAATAAATTCCTTTTATAATTGCTGCATATATTTTTATTTCTATTTTCTTTTTCTATTTTATCTCAACTTTTCAGAATAAGTTAGCGCATACATTTTTCAGAATAAGTTAGCGCATACTTAGCTTTAATATTCTTTGCAGGTTCCCTGAATGGGAACACGACAAAGAGTTTTATGGAAATTTGGTGTAGTGTTTTGAAAATGCTGAGGTTTTATTCAAGTCACACAACTTCTATGAAAATACAAGAGAGGGGATCTAAATAGGATTTGTGTCTCTCCATGGAGCAAAAATTACAAGACTGCACAAATATATTTCAAAGGTGAAAAATCTATCCAGAATTTTCTAAAGTTAAATAAAAGGAGAAAAGCTTTAATGTTTCAATACTATTGAATTATTACATAGGTATTTTAGAGGCACTCCCTTTAACTGTGTATCTTAACCATTAAAAAAATGTAAATGTTTGGATTTTAATTACATAAGGTTATGCAGAATGGTTAGTCTGGGAAACACAAGTTTTGCAAACCAAAAAAAAAGAAATAATCAAAAATAAACTCCTAAAACACTCCATGCTACTGTATCAATTTATGTACTGTTTTGCGGACTGCAGATCAATAAAAATCTAAACAACCCAGCATACCAATGGCTATTACTTTTTCTTTTCTTTATGTAAGCATTTTTCAGCACACCTAGTATTGTCATCCACAAAGGTAATTTTCAATGCATACCAAATTATTTTGAATTATGTTATATAATTTTCCCTAGTAAAAGAGAGATCGCAATTCTTTTTATAGTCTTTGTTTTGCCAGTTGTGAAAATGATAATACATACATTTATTTTAGTCTAGAATTAAAATAGGTGTTGTAGAAATTCATTGGATAAAATGTAGGAATAACCTGTCTCCAGAATGAGGAAATTGAACAAAAGATTTAAAGTTTCAGAACAGAATTTTTTCCAGATTCAACTTCTATTACTGCATATACGCCCATATCAGATGAAAAGACGTATTTATACACATATATAAATATCAAATGTATGCCTCTGTATATTTATTATACAGATCCAGACCCAGACCCACACGACCATGTATATCTGCAATAGACTATTTCTTTTAACTCATTTCAGGCATAGCACAATTTAAAGAGAAATAGTTCACTTAACATTTTTTTTTCCCAAATCTTCCATTTGATTCTTCAATATTGCATTAAAAATCGGTAGACTTTCTCAGTACCTGTTTTACAAACATTTTCAGGTAGCCAAAGTTAGTTTTAAATAATTTGCTCTGTCACCTTCAGTCAAGTGTGTGGATCTGATTATCTCTAATCATGGAGTTTCTGTTGTTGTTACTGCTGTTTGGGGTTTTTTTGTTGATTTGATTTTTTGGGGGCTTTTTTGTTTATTTTTTTTCTCTGGGTTGTTTTTATTGTCGCACAACTGTAAAATACAGGATGCAGTGGCCACTTATATAAATAGTTTTCATAAATTCATTTAACAAGTTTTTCCATGTTTCAGGTACGAGAGAGGAAATTAACCAATATTTAATAAAATACTTGGGGTTTTATTCAACACACCCAACTTAGTGAAATGCCTCATTTAGTTAGTCAAGGAAAACAGCTCTCCCGTGTATTCAGTACTAGCAAGACTGAAGTCATCCTCTGATAGCTTTCCTTTCCTTGAAGAAATAATATTCCCTCTTTCTTCAACAGAAAGCCATTCGTGACTATGTTGTGCATGAAGATAGGAGCATGCCTTCACTCACCAAACTTGGTACTGCTTATCACCATTGCCTCCATTTTTATGATCATTGATATTGAATGCTTGTAGTCTTTGTCAAGAGATGCTGGAAGAAATCCCACTGTACATGCTCTTTTTTCCTGATATGAAGGTTGAGCACCACAGTTGTGCTTCCTAGCAGTCAGAGATCTCTGTACCGTAAGTCTGGGAGTCATCACCAGGTTCAATAACACCACTTGGCTGCTGTTTGCAAACACAAAAATGAATTCTTAAGGATTTACAACACTTTAAGAAAAGCCAAGTCAGAGATATTTTTGAACTTAATGCACTTCTTTGTAAGACATCCCTGGTAAAACTGAGCTTGATCTCTCGATGTTCTGAGCAGAAAGGATACAAGTTTCTTCCTAGGCAAATACAGCATGGAAATAGTATATTACATGATAATACTATGTCAAACACAGACTATAATCCTCTGAAATATCACTGAGGGAATGATTCTGGTTTGCATCAGACTTAAATGTCCTAACAGCTTTGGTTGTATCAGAGCACAGGCTGAGAAATCCTGTATCTGATAGCAACGTAAAATGTCAGCTAAAAATGGTCACATTCGGAAATGCTTTGATAGCGAGGCCAAAGCACATGATAAATGATATGAGGTGATGAGGTTCTTCGTCAGAGGTCACTGTGGAAATACGAAGTAGGATTGCTTTTCTGTTAATATTAAATTTAATATAGATGTGTTGGGAAAATACCCTACTGTTCTTTTACTGCTGATGAGATTTTGTCTCAGTGTGCACTTAACATGCCAAATAATCATTAGTTGTATTATTTTATATACTTATTTCTAACTACTAAGCCTATAGTTAGGATTAATAGAATTTCTTTCATGAAGTTCAGAGCTTAGTATACACACATTAGGGTGCCTAGGCACTTCTGGAACAGCAATCGCATTCCACAAGTAATGAGAACACCTCTTAATTCAGCTGAAGTTGAAGCCACAAGTGAGTTATAAATGTATTTGTTCTCCAGTTAAATCGATTCCGTGCAGTGCTGCAAGTGCTCATTATGCATTCTGTTTATTCCACAAGGAGGAAAATAATAGTTCTTTTCCTATTCTGCTAAAATACCACAGTACAAGGCATCTTATTTGGTTTCATTTTAACTATACCAATTTCACTTCTAATCAGTTTCTGTATAAAGCTTACAGTGATCTCAAAGCTTCTGCTGGATTATTGATTTCTATTAAGAAAAATGAAAAAAGCATTAGTTTGCATGTCATGAACACCAGTTTGCTATGTGAACACCTGTTTTGTTGGGGGTTTCTTTTGGTTTTTTTTAAAAAAAAGAGATCTGAATATGCATTTCTTACAAGCGTACATATTCCTTACTTTGTGATGTGCATCACTGACAAGATTCAGGACCTTACATAAAATTACTTTTTTTGTAAGTGCAGTTCTCAGCTGATAATGTTCAAAGATAGCATATGCTTCTACCAGAAAGGATATTAATAGCCCTTACGATTGCTTGGAGAGTCTATATTGCAGTTCCCTTAGACACCAGAATAAATTGCCTTATCAAAGAAAAAACACATTTGTATGCTGCTTCCTCAGAAGCAGATGAGAGAAGTAGAACTGATGATAAATTTACTGTGCTGTGCTGTAAAATCCTGATTCACAGAAACCTTATGGGGATATTTTACAAACGGACCATTGGTTGCAAAGATGCATATGCTTGTTATAATGCAAAATACAACAAAAGCAATCAAGTAGTAGTACTTATTCCTCCTTTCCTTCAAATACTAGAAATCCTTCTCAACTAATTAATGACTTGAAAAATGTTGTAAGAGGGAAGGAAAGAAAAAGAAAGAAACTATAAATTTCAATTTTAAAATAAAGAATCTTGAGTGGATCTGAATATGCTTAGGACTAACAAAAATCTTTGATAGAAACACAGCAAAATATTGAAAGATAAAACTGAGAATCAGGTTATGGATACTAAAACAAACTATATTTTAAAAATCTAGTGCAGACCACACTACTTAGACGTCCTTCCCATCATTATTTCCTATCTAAAACACTTGTCTTGAAAAATTCTAACCAGGTTTCTAATGTTGCAAAAAAAATTTGAATTTCAAGTAATCAATCACTTTCAGTATCTCTTGGCCCACTTTCTGCCAAGGGATTCTTCATCACCTATCATGTCTGTCATATCAGGTGCTTGGCTGGAGCACTCAGAGTATTTGACCACCAATAAAAAAAAGATAGTTCAGGAAAAAATCATCAAGCTTCTCAGGAAGATTGAACTCCGCTCATAACAAATAGTCCTCCAGATACATTGTGATTTTTTTCCTAGAACTTTATTTTAATTGACTCACTGAGAGGGAAACAATTTCTTTTCAACTTGAACTTCTTATGTTACATAACATCCTGTACCATTCTCCTATTAGTTACAATTATTTCAGAAAGTGCGCATGCCATTTTACACAGCGCAGTTAAATGGCTGACTCTTTATGCTCTCATATAGAGTAAAGCAAAAGTTGTCTGAGTACCTTTAGTGACAGAAAAATAAAACAACCTGGCATAGTCAGGAACAGAAAGGGGAAGAGTCAGTACCTTTGAAAGGATAAATATGACATCTTATATAGAGATTAATAGATTAAGTGGACATCATACAATTTCTGAAAGAAAGGTCTAGAATATAAAGTTATGTTTCCCTGTGAACATGAATATTCCTACAGAACACTGCAGTGCACAGAAAGAAAAAAAGGAGTGAGAAATTAGTTTTTTGTTCTCTTGCCTTTCAGAAAAGAAAAGAAATTATGCATCCAGGTTTACAAGAGGATGTGACTTGCAGCACTGCTTGAATGAATATAGTTCAGCAACATAGTTATGTTAACATGTTGTCTTTTATATAATTTTTTCCACTAGAATTTATGTTCAGCATTATCCTTAATATAGTTATGTTTTTCTGTTTGTCAGCTTACATGAACTCCAAATCATTCTTAGGAAGCTCTTCATTCACTAAAGATACTTTTTATTGAAGTTCTCTATAAAAATACTGATTAAAGGTGAGTTAATGGCCTACTTCTAAGTTTGTCAGCCCTTTTGTAGGTATTAGCATGGTTATCTTCCCGCAGTGATGTTCTCAGCTGTTATACAGCTGTGTAATTTAATGGAATCTATTTAGAATCAGGTCAAATTGCAATGGACAAAGATTTGGTCCAGGAGAGGCAATAAACCTAAAGCAATATTGGATTCATACTGGTGTCTACTGGACACCAACATTCTTGAGCACTTACTCTTTTAACCTCACTCTTTTCCAGAGTGTTTTGTATAGCAATAATTTTACTATTTAATGCAGCTTATTATGATGATAAAAAAAAAAAAAGAAGCTCCAAAATAATTTTGGCAATTAAATTAGACTAGTTTAAGTTCAGAGAAACTGAGGAAGAAAAAAGGGAAACAGAGCGTTAAATGATCAAACACTCAAAAAGTGAAAACAAAAAAAACAAACCACAGAAATAAAAGGAGGTTTCATACAAGCTCAATATGGACATCAAAATTTCTATTAGTTGTCTGCTTATTTTCCCAGCAGATAGTCTCAGTGTCTTTCTGTCTGCAATCTGCAAGGGAGGAGATTGGCTCCATCTACTTTTGCTACTTCACTTCTTACCTTTCAACATTGCCTTGTTTCAATTTTTATGTCTTTACTTTTTAGTTCAATGTCTTTAAATAAAAAGAACATTCAGGATTTCATTTGTATAGATCACTGTTTTGTGTATAAAACAAAAAGTAAACAAACTCAAATATTCACTGGAAGATACAAATAAATATAGGAAGGAAGGGGAAGCAAGTGATGGAGAAACAGGGAAGTAAAGCGAGAGATTTCATGTGTGAATGTGTCATAATTTAATGTCTAAAACAGTTGCTTGAATAACATGAGGAAACTTGTATTCCTGCTCATGTTAGTAAAAATTAGTTAAATATTGATTTGAATAATAACAGTATTTCCCTGCTATAAGTTGTCTTATCATACTTGCATTTCCCTTTTTCAGGAGGAAGCATAATTAAAGGGAAAAATCAGCACTGTACCATTTTTATATTATTACTCTGACTTGCACCTACAGACTTCAACAGTGCCCTTCAGTATCTCTATCACTTCATAGGTGTGTGTGAAGTTGTTGCTCTAGTCTTTCTCCCTGGAGAGTAAGAGAGAATTTCTTGTTCCTTTTGTTTAAACCAAACAAGGTACATAGCATGAAGCGTATCACGAGAAAAATTCATTCTCAGCAGTTATGCCTAATATCTTCATAAATCTAATCTCCTTGTTTAGGTCTCATTACTGAGCACGATAAAATAATATATCTGTTTTGGAGGTTTTAAGAGCAATTCTCCATTTGTCCACCTAATTTAAAGGGACTTTATGTTAAGAGCAATATGTAAGCAAATCTCTTCTGTTAAACTATGCACTGAAAACTGTGGTACATGATCAAAATAGTAAAATAATCAGGTCACCATTTGAAGAGTCAGCAGTCACTGGAGTGTCTGAAAGACTTCTGTTTCATTTTAAACAAGAAATAACCTTGTCAGCTGTGTGGCAGCCAATGATATTTTAATGATGACCACTGCAAGTTCAAAAATACTTTAAACAAAACCTTCAAAAAAGGCTACTGACTACATAGTTCATTTTAATGAATGCCATAATCATCCTCTAAGTTGCAACTCTTCCTAAGCACAAGCATTTTATGATGTCACATTCATGAAATAGAAATTTAATGGTGCCATGAAATACAAACACTTTCTCTGACTCATGAAACTTACATTTATTAAATTCTTGCCTTACTCCAGACAGCCTATATGAGAATATTAGGAGTCAAGATACTTTCAAGACAGATGGAGTCAGTGGCTCTGTATACATTAGCAAGCAGTGTACATGACTGGAGACAGGCTAAAGACCTGCAATTCACACTGTATATATTGCAGGAGTTTCTGACTTTGAATTATCTGTCTATCTACCCATAGGCATAATCTATGTTTAAACTTAGAAGGCATTAGTTTCGCTCTTTTACTTTCATTGGAAAGGGATCCAACCTATGCACACTGAAACTGCACCACAGTGCAAGGGTAAGTATTAAGGGCTTCTGGGAAATTCACATTAAAAGTGTGTGGCTGACTTTCATTGAATTATCTGTGGAGAAGCATCTGTGATGGCCACTTCCATGCTTCTGAGCTATACTTATATACTTTTAAGTATTACTTGATGTACATATATTTCTGCACCTCTCAACCATTTGACCATTGTAACAATAGGTTTGTTCCTTTATTTTTTGTCTGTCATGATACTGCTACATCTGAACAGACTCAATCTAAACAAAAAATGCTAAATGCTGAAATACTGCATGGTCTCAATGAAGGCAATTTTTTTTTTTTTTTTCCGCAGCCACTTTGCCTTGGTTTTGTAACTCCTAAAAGCATTGGAGTGGAAACTCCAACCACTGGCTGTTACTACAGACTTTGTTTCCTCCATAATTGAGACCCTTAGCAAAAAACCTGCCCTTAGCAGGGCAGTCTCTTTATGAGAATAAAAGAATATGTCAAAGTTACAAGACTGAAGTTTTCATCTTAAATATGTGTCAGTTTTGTTGACTGTTCAAAGTACATTCACCAAATCTTCAAAAGTTAGTCTTCAAATGCATTTAATAGTCTATGAGGACAGGGTGACTCATACATTGCAAAAACTGTCTCATAATAACTTCTTTTCTTTTTCTTAAGCAGATGTGATGTTACATAAAGGGTGACAAGTTCACTTGATCCCATGTGAGTATAAAAAATCCCAAAGCTCACAAAAATTGTCTCTAAGTATTTAATTTCTACTTCCCAGAATCTGTCAGTTACAGTTTAAGTATCTTTTTTTTTTTTTAAATAATGTTCATTATAGACTACACTTCTTTATGTTGTTGAGAATTTGATTTAATCCTTATCATTTACTGAAAAGACACCAACAGACAACTTTGGGAGCTGTATGTTTCAATTGAAGCATTATATAATGTACTTTTTTTTAATGATCTAGTGTAAAATTTAAGAACAGTCAAAAATGTAATGCTTAAGGTACTACTGAACAGATGCATAACAGAAAGTTGATTTTTACCTCAAATGCTACGTACAAATCACAATTAAAAACCACAACAGATTGATAGAACAGAAAGCATACAACATTTAACAACAAGTATAAGAAATATCTAAAATTAAGTGAGGTGAGAACTACCCAGAAGTGCTATAGGCAATTAAGGAGAAAAAAAAATCAAAACCAAAGCAAATGATAAGTCTGATAATTCTCAACAAAATAGAAGAATTTTTTTTTCTTTATGATTTCTGTAGATATCCATGTTTAAAGGAAAAGTATCTAACAAAACTACCTTTGGTTTGTACTGCTCAAAGAGAAAATACAGAAGATTTGAAATCAGCACCAAATTACCTTACACTTGATATCTTACTTGGAAGAATTTGCAGGGATTACAGTCATTCTGAAAAAGGTAATTAATCTCTTTTTACACGCTGATTAATTTTGTTTGAGAGGAAGAAAATGTATAAGAAATAGAGTGGTGAGAGAAATACTTTTAGAGGGGCATTTTCAAAGCATCACCATATTTTAAAAAGATGAGATTACATCACTATTACATTACAGCATATGGTCAGATTTTGTATGGGACAAATGTGCATATATGTGGAAAATGTAGGGATATGCATAGATTTGTCCTGTACTACAATCATTCTTGATTAAAACCACTACAACCAACAAAATTCAAAGTTATTTCTGTTTCTATAGTGTAGCCAAATATATGAAAATTATTAATTATTAGTGGAATAATTTGGATATATTTCATATCAGATTGTCTCCAACCCAAATATGTGTACTAAAGTACTGTAACCAAGAACATTCTTACCTGTATTTTCTAATACTGTATTTGCTTAGCCAGGAAGTTTACATAAGACTGTGAGCAATATGGTTGAGAGGCAAAGGTGTGTTTAGTTGTGTGTAGGAATCATATGAGTGTTATAGCTTGAAAGAATATATACATATATACATATATACGTCTATGTACATGGCACACACATTCAGTCACAATGCTGCTACAAACAAGCACATCAACCATTACAATATTTATAACTGTTATTTAATATCAGTGACCTCTGACCCTCTTTTGGAGTCGTTAATATTTAGAATGATGGGAAGAGATCGTGGTGAGCAAAGTCTACCTTAGCTTGCTACTTCCTTGTCCCTGGCATATTCATTCCTTATTGTCTGTTCCAGAGATGTGAGCTGTCCAGTCGAAACTCCATCTGTGACACAGAATGATGTCTTGTCTTCGATAGGAAAAGTCTCTTCTGCTCATATAATCAGAATTATGTTCTTCCTTCTCTGCATGACATGTTGAGTGGAATCATACAGCTCAGGAGTCTGACTATTCATTACCAAATGAAGGTGTAGAAATAACAAATTAAAAATAAAGATAATATTATGTTGCCATCCCTATATTTTTTTTCCCCTACATCATTAGCTTTTAGTGAATAACAGTAAAGCAAAAGCATAGCTGCTGCAAGAGATGCAGTAAGTGCATTAATATAAGTCTTAGTTCAACATTTCTAAAAAAATTCAGAAAACAAAGCTACAAAGAAAATGTAGAAATTGAAATTCAAATGTGATACAGCAGAAGCATTTTTTTTTCTCCAGAAGAAAACATTAATCTACTAATCCTTGGTATTTTTGTTCTTCAAATACCTTCAGTGAGGTTTGAAATTATAATTTGCATATCAGCATTGTTTCAGCCAAATTTGAATCAGGGTCTTGCTTTTCAAGCATCATACATAATAATAAGCAACCTTTATATCTGATAATCTAAAAAGACAAACTGGTAGCAGGAATAAAATTACTCCCATTTTTCTCATGGGGGCTTTGGCCACCAAGAGACCAAGTACCTTGGTCAAAATCACATTAATAAGTTGGGAAAAGTGGCAGAATCTGAAGTCTCCTCCTTCTGACTCACACCTCTGTAGAGGAAAAACATCATTTTTTCTCCAGATATCTATTATTTAATATTTTGAATTAGGCCTTAAATGTTTCAGTTCCAGCTTCAAGTGTTACTGAGTCTCTCTGATGTTACTGTTGTAAGTCATTTGTGCATGGAGGATAACTGCCATGGATGCCTTTCAGAAGTACTTAATACGTATACTTCAGAATTAAAGAATGCAAAGACATAAAGAGAAAAGAAATAAAACCATTGATTCATTTTTCTGTAACTTCTGAGAGATTTTGGTATAAATTATGGTACAAATTATTACCTGTAGAAAAGATTTTAGTACATAAAACCACAAAATTGATAATCCTTTCTAAGCATGGATATATTTCTCATAGAAAAACCTTAATATTGAGGTTAAACAAAAACAAAGGAAATTTATCTGTGTACCTGGAGAGTGGAACTTTTCAGGATAATATCTTTAAATTATGATCCGCAACTTCTAATATTTCTTACCTTATCTTATGATATACTCAGCCAGCTAGAGTTGATATAGCAGAAGGACATACTTTTAATATTACTCAGTAGGTCTTTTATTAGTTTCACTGATTTTTTTTAAGTTTGTATATAACTATATATTTATTTAAAACACAGTCTTGATTGAGAAAAAATCAATTAAGTTATTTGCAACAGAAATTACCCACATGACTATAAACTAATATTCTGATTTAACAGAAAACTCAAACCAAAGAATACTCCTGATTTTGGATTCCTTGTAAAGCTATACCTGAAATGAACAAGTTTGGAATAATATTCTCTTGTAAAAAGAGGTGACTGTTTCAGTCAAATGATATCATTCAGTAAGTGCACAATGGCCTATGCAAAAAATGACAAAAGGACAGTTTGGTGTGAATCTGTCCCAAGAAAATGCTGTGAGCAGAATAAAAAATAAATATTGTAAATTCAAACATTGTTGCAAAACAGAAATGTTATCTTTCCATCAGCTGTTATTAAACAAGTATCTAAGAGCTGGGACCCATCTATTTACTTGAAAAAAAAATGGAAGCAAAGCAGGAAGAACTGAATGAAACTACAGAGCCCTCAGGCCCTCATCTGATAAAGATTCTGAGTTTATGTGTGTTTATTCTAACTGAATTCTAGTGAGAACTTAAAATTAAGCTCCAATTTAATTCCCAATGACTTAATTTTTAAGTTATGTTTGCTGTAATGAGACCCGAGTGCACAGAAGGAAACCTTAACAAGTGAGCAGTGAAATAAAGGCATGTACTTGAAAACTAAATGCTCAGAGGGCAGAAATGGAAATAATGAGCTGAATCTGTGGTATGAAGAAGAGTGGATACAGAAAGGGGAACGTTATTGTCATTAAATGTAGTATAATTTCTTATGATGATTAGTACGTGATTCTCATGTGCCAATCCCGATTAAATTATGTAACTGTAAGCCAAAGACAGAATACAAAGAATCTATGGAACAGCACAAGTTATCTCTGACTGTTGCACATTTCAGGAGTCATCACCCACAAAGCATGGTAACTAGGGCACATAAATATTTGCGTTGCCTTCCTTAGCTTTTTTTTTAAAGTTTTCCCCCACTGTTAGTCTGGGATTTCATCATTCTTCAGGAAAGACTTTGGTCGTCAAAAATCTTGTCTGCTCTCCTGGCCTAAAGGATATATGTGCAATACATTTCACAAAACATAGTTAGATAAATATGGTCACTTCCAACACGTGATTCAGAATGCTTTGTTTGTTCTGAAAAGTGACATACTTCTTAATGAATGTTAATTGCATTTTTTCATGTGAAGGACCACTGAGAAATACAGTTGCCCTTTGCCTGTATAGAGTTTCACTTACATGTATATCCTGAAAAGGTACTTATACAGCTTAGCATATAATTGGGACTATCTGTTGCTCACTGATGGATACTGTTTGAAATAGAATAATTTCATATTGTGAATTTTTCCAAAATTAAATTATGAATCCAATAAAGTTCATGTTGCATAAATTTTTAAAGTGAAAACATTATTTTACAATTCTCTCTTACAGTATTTAAAATAATTGCTCTGGACAAAATTACTTCAGTATTGATGGACATATATGTGAATAGGTCCATATCATATTGTATAAATATTGTGCTACAAAATTAGCTAAACTGAAGGAAATTTTTCAGTTTCTTGAGTGGTTAATGGGATTTTATTATAATTCTGTTTAATGTAAACACACACGCATAATACCTTCTTTGTCTCATCAATAAGTGAACAAAATTGTTTAAAACTGAATTTCTCTTTTTTATTTCCTCCAACAACCCATAGAAAAAAAATTCACAATCAAGTAAAAGCTTTTTAGCTCATCAAGAATAACTTCTTTCCTCAGTTCTCTAGTCCCCCTTGGTTCCAGGTGTTCTATGAAAAGCTCTGGTGCTTTGATTCTGCAGTCTGTCAGTCTATAAATTTATGATTTCATTAGAACAGGATATGTCTTCATGGTTTTCTTTAAATGTATTTTATGACTGTTCCCTTTTCACTTAATCAATGGTAAACTAACAAATTTACTTAGCATACCATTTAACAAAGAACTCACTTGATGTCTCACCTATAAAAATATATAAGAAGTTTTAAAAAAGGTATTTCTTGACTTTCACTTGGCAGCAGACCCCAGTTAAGCATATTTTAAAATGAATTAATTACCATTATCATCTGAAAAATAAGTCATTCTAACATGGCCCATCTACTTCCTTTTTTGCCTTGACTTGTCTTTTTCTATATAAGATTCTGCTCAACAAAGAGCCTTCAAACTCTTCTACTTTAATTTTATTTAAAATACACATAATGAAATTATAACAGAGCAATAATCATCAAAACTTTACTGGAAATCATACAAGTATTTAATTTCTATAACCTCATGTGCTCTTTTTATTCCTTTTTCAGAAAAATAGAACTACAGCTATATCCTGGAATTTTAATTTGCTTCTCCATTATAAATGTTAGGAAAAGATCCTTCTTGGTTCCTTCATTCCTGTAATGGACTCATACATTTTTTTTAAAATGAATTTAATTTTTATTTTGATCACTAAAGCTAATGTATGCACAAGCTTATAAGCTGGGAAGCTTAGAGGGACTGAACTCTTCGTCCTTGATTCAGGCAAAAAGCCATGTCTGGGCAGTCTCATTTACATTAATTATTATGTTTTCCACCATAGTTTCAATTATTGTTTTTTATTGCTTCAGCTGGTTTTAGTGGATTGTTTATGCCCTTGCAGGATTTATTATTGGTCAAGGACACATAGGATAGAAATTCTGCCTGAATTCACCCTGTTCACCTAGCTAAGAAGGTCATTGCAATTCTGTCACACAAAATGCAGAGCAGCTGTGCCACTACCACTAGCAAATCCTAGTCATCCCTAACAGTCTATCTGGTGTAGATTCCAACAACACAATATAGAATGGGACAGATAACTTCTGCATCAGAGCAGGACTCTCAAAAAAATCTTTGCAGTGTCTGTATCACCAGAGAAAAATTTTACCTCAGTGGGTGTTTCTGTGTAAGAAAGAGTTCTCAACTCCACAAGACAGATGATTAGTAAGCCACTGGTCAGTTAGTTATATTCCTAACATAAAATTAATGGATTTTGTTTGCCTAATTGAAAGGAAATATCATTGCACTATCTTTTTAATTAATTCGGGGTTCTTTTCCTCCAAGAGAAGTTATATATGATATTGTATTTCGGAAGGCACTATAATTTTTGATTTTATTGATGGGAACCAGTAAAAACCTGGTTAATGGAAATGTGATTTTTTGTTATAATGTTAAATCAATAATCAATTAAGAAGAAGAAGAAGAAACAGAATTTTAAATTTGGTTACCCAGACCACGTTTTCCACCTTCTTTTGAACAATTTTGATAGACAGGGTTTGCATGGCCAGGCTTTGGTAAGGCGGGGGGAAGCTTCCTCCACATCCAGCAGAGCCAGTCCCTGGCAGCTCCAAAGATGGACGCTGGTCAACGATCGGCCAGTTAGAAATGGTGATAAGGCCTCTGTGAAAACATATTTAAGAAGAAGAAAGAAAAGAAAAAATATTATTGTGCAGTTAAAATTGTGGCCAGAGAAAAGTGGGGTGAGAATATGTGAGAGAAACAACTCTGCAGACACCCAGGTCAGTGGTGAAGGAGGGGTAGGAGGTACTCCAGGTGCTGGAGCTGAGATTCCTCTGCAGCCCCTGGTGCAGCCCATGGTGAAGCAGATGTGCCCTGCAGCCCATGGAGGACAGAAGAGTTGCAGAGATCCACCTGTACCCCATGCAGGAGACCAGGCTGGAGACAGGGGTTGCCTGAGAGGAGGCTGTGAACGCATGGAAGACCTGTTCTGGAACAGGGTCCTGGCAGGGACCTGCACACCCCTGGAGAGAGTGGCCTAGGCTGGATCAGGTTTCCTTGTTGGACTTGTGACCCTGTTGGGGCCCACACTGGAGGAGCAGGCTGCTCTTCAATGACCTCACCCCATTGAAGAGTGACCCACATTGCAGCAGTTCATGGAGAGCTGTTGCCCATGGGATGGACTCATATTGGAGAAGTTTCTTCCATGGGAGGGATCCCATGCTGGAGCAAGGGAAGGACTCCTCCCTCTGAGCAGCAGCAGATACTACGTAATGAACTGACCATAATCTTGACTCCCTGTCTCCCTGCACCTCTGGGAGAAGAGGGAAGGGTGGGTGGAAGGTCTTTTTAAGTTTGGGTTTGGGTTTTCTTCCTCCTTATCCTGACCTGATTTTGTTATTAATAAATTCAGTTAATAACTCTAATTCTAGGTTGCTTTTCCCATCATGGTATTCAGTGAGTGATCTCTCTTTTGTCTGTAAATCATGAACCCTTCATTATACTTTCTCTCCCCTGTCCAGCTGCAGAGGGGAGTAAGAGAGAGGCTTTGGTGGGTGCCTGGAATCCAGCCGGGGTCAACCCAGTACAACAGTAAACAGCTTACTTTCATCCAAGACAAAGGCAAAAGCAAGGATGTTGAAGAATAAGGATTTTGGCAAGATATTATTTTGGCATATTAGGATGCAAGAAGAATGTAGAAGACCAGATGGCTCTTCTCTTTAAGGAACCCAAGTGCAGGAGCTGGCAGTCAGTTCAGAGATCCAATTCCTTGCTGGCATAACCAAAAGAGCTTCAAGATATAAAAGAAGAAAAATGGATAGATGTGTTGAGGGCAATGATTCAAAAGAAATAGACCATATTTTTTCCCAGGAAGGACAAAAGAACATAGAAGGTTTCTGTCTGAATCTTTTTTGTCATTAAATGCAAAGGATATGCTTTTTTGTTTGTTGAAATGAAAGTAAAACTCGGCTTAAAAAACGTACATGAGGACTTTTGGTACATTTATTGTATCTTGTGGTGTCAGCCAGAACAGCATGCAAACTTGGGCAATGAAAGAGAAAGAACAGAGACTCATATAAACAGGTAGATTTCTGAGCCAAAGAGTTTGAATTATCACTGTTTGGTACATTACATATTAGATACATTTTTTTTTTTCCCGGTGTAAGAAGAACCTGGTACTGAAAAGTGAGAAATGGGTGACAGTCTAATGTGTTCAGGCACTTTTACAAAATCAAATTATTTGCTTTATTCTCATCTTTTACAAGTGCATTTTAAAATTTTGTCTGTGTGTTTTATATTTGGAAACCTTGAAATTATTAACACCACTAAAACATTGAAAGAACAGTAAATGTAGGTAAACCAGCACAAAACCTTACTCACAGACACATGGAGTAACTTCTGAACTACCCTGGGTAAACTTTTGACTCAAGAAAAAAACACTTCTAATGCTTGTGTACTTAGTGCCAGACATGCTAAATTATGTAAGATTAAGCATTTTGTATGAAATTAAATATAAATTTAGGTTCTTATCTCATTCAAATGCAAAAAGGGCAAGGCGTAATTGCCTGTCTGTTGATCTCAGATTGTAATTGACTTCAGAATGGCTGTTGATTTTGTCGCATTTACTTTACAATATCTTCCACAATTTCTGCATAGTCATCAAAGATTTATCTATTCCCTGGACAAATGTATAAGCTAGGGGAATGACATTTCTCTATTTTATTACTAACTTTCACAGTTATCCTTGAAAAGACAGATTAAATAATATTTATTATTTTATTTTCCACACTGCTTACATGATAAAAGCTATTTAATAGATTTTACGATGCCAGAGAACAGCATGACAACCATTTAGTTTGATCCTGACCAAGAAAGACTACAGGATTTAGTGAGGTTACACACTCAAATAAGTAATTTTGTGCTACCACATATTTTTTCACAGGGCTTTCAGAATTTTAAGTGATAAATGACAATAATTTTGTATGCAGTTCCTATGACCTGTTCAGTAATAACAAACATGGCAAAAAAAACCCAACTGTAATTTAGAAACTATGCAGTATGTAATCTGAACTTTTATAAAATTTTGTACCTTAGTCAACATATCTAATTAAATGAGAACTGCCTCTCCATTTAGATAATGGTCAAGTTCCTTCTAGTTTGATAAAAAAATGTTATCTTTCTTTGCCTCAAATAATAAGGTGATGGCTGTCAGGAAGCAGCAGTAGTGAGGCTACTCCTGAGGGAAGAATGCAAGGATGGGAGGATGGCCCAGGGTGGCAGGGCAGTGCACCCTGAGAGAGAAGCAGAGCAGAGCAGGATGGCCCCAGCAGCGCATCCTGCCAAGGCACAGCCAGCGCTGGGCAAACGGGAGGTGATGAGTGAGCTCAAAGATCAGCCTGGGGAGTACAGTCAGCACATCAGCATGGGCAGGAGCAGGACTGAGCCTGGGGACACCCACAGAGGGCTCAGACAAGGATGTGATATTCAGATCTGAGCTTAACTCGAGCCTCTGAACACAGGGTCTGGGGTATGTCTGTGGATGTAGATGTGTGTGTTTAGGGCAGTGTTCAGGAGAGGCTACCTACGGCTAATAGCGTCCCCTGAATATTAAGCCCCATCTGTGCACTCAGGACCCTGAGTTCTGAGAATATTTTTGTAGGTACCTCCTAAATTCAGATTTTGGGTATCTCTTTTTGAAGTGTGGGTATTAGAACTGGATCCTGTATTGAAGTGTTATCCCATTAATTCCATATTAGTTTAAGTTATCCTTCTACCTATATGGAAAAATAAAATATTCAGCCTCAAAGCTATTATAAAAGGTCTTTCATAGTGTTCAGTACCTATGTGAATACGAATTTCTAATATTTTTCTGATGCATAGATTTAAGGCTACAGGATCCATCCTCTAGGTGTGAAATTTGTGCTCCTGGTTGTATCATCCTTTAATAACTTTGTTAAAATACATGTGGCCCTTTTATTTATTAAAACCCCTTTCATCTAACATCCTGTTTCTTATTTACAAACATAATGCGTGATCTGTGGTTTATTTATCAGATAATTTTAATATGCCTTGAGTTTTTTCCATGGATTCATCCTTAGTATTGTATTTATTTGGTACAAGAAATAAGACAAATTATGCCAGTTTTATGACTTGCTGGTAACCTAAGATAAGGAGAGGTTTTAGTACTTATCTGATCTGCAAACAGTTCTTTTTCCATTGGCAAAGGCAGTCTACCTGCTGGAAGATAAAGCTGATGGAGTTTGTGTCCTCAATTCAGCTCTAAGACTTAAAATCAATTCAGTTAGAGAAGAGTGATAAAGTCATTCTAGCAAAGGTAAGATATCATGGATTTCCATGTATACTTGATCAAGCCCCTAGCTGCTACTGCTTCACAGGAATCTACAACATGCATATCTTCCATAAATACAAGCAAATTTTTTTTACTGTTAGTTACCCCTTTTGTAAGAAAAGCACGTTAACAACCTGCAGATTTGTGCGTTTTCTGGCTTCTCCTAAATGTTTAACTACAAATTATCCAAAAACCCCACCCACATAACACAAAACTCATGGTTAATATATTGATTTTCCAAATAAAATATCAGTGCAGAAGATGCACATGTTATCTGTAACCATGTAAAGCTGTATGAAAATGACAAAAACATTTAAAAAATATTTTGCAAAAACAAAGTTCATACTATCTTAATTTCAGTCTTCTAAGTGCATCTCTGTATAAGTGTCATGAACATCAGTTCATCTTTATTCATAGCTATGCACAGAACAAAAATACTTTTTTCCTTTCCACATACATTAATTGAAATGGATTATTTGAATAATAAATAATTCACAATGTGTCATATATCATGTATTTTGCAGTGTAAGACATATGTATCATATACATAGTGTATAATGTATGATATATGAAACTCATAGAACCAGTTGAAAGTTGGCTTTCAATTTCTGATTTTTCCATAATCTTTTCTTGGAATCATAGAATGCTTTAAGTAAAAAGAAAGATTTGAAGTTCAACACCCCTGCAATGAGAAGGGACATCAACTAGATCAGATTGCTCACAGCCCTGTCCAACATGACCTTGGACACTTCCAGAGATGGGGCATGTACCATCTGTCTGGGCAACCCGTTCCATGGTTTCACTGGAAAAATGTCTTCCTTGTAGCTCATCTGAATCTTGCCTCTTTTGGTTTAAATCCATCAGCAACTGTCCTAGCACTACAGGTCCTACCAGAAGATCCTGTCACCATCATTCTTAAAAGCCTCCTTTTGTTGAAAGGAAGCAAGGTATCCCAGGTATATCCCAAAATTAAAATATTACAATATAACTAAATTTACACAAAAATAATTATTACCATTCTGGAATAAACTTTAAAAACCTAATGTGAATATATTATGAAAGAAAAAATACATTTCAATGTATTTGGGATAACTTTATGAAGAAAAATATCTAGTAAAAAAAGCAGTAATTTAATCAGATGCATAAGCTTGAGCCCAAGACATATTAACAGATTCCTTAATACCTTCTTGAAATACAGGTGACACTAACCAGGAATACTTTCTTGCTTTTTTTTTTTTCCTTGTTCCTTCCATAGAATTGCACTGTCTGTTTTGGTAATGTCCTTTTGGGTGTGAATTTAACATTACGGCTATATTTTATTGACTTCCACCATTCCTTCAATTCAAGGAGTAAAATAACTAAAGATAGAATCATAGCGTCATTTAGGTTGCAAAAAACATCTAAGATCATTGAATCTAACCGATAGTGTAGCGCTGTCAAGTCCACCACTAAACCATATTACTAGGTGCAATACCTACACTAAAGGTAACTGAATATTTACTAAATTATCAGGCTGAATCAGGCTCAAGGTTTCATAATTTCTAAATTTTATTTGGTTGAAGAAGCTGTATGTGTGATGACTAATGCTTGTATCTGCTCTTGTCTATGTTTTATTAGAGCATATACATTTTGTTAATATTAAATCACATTAGTAAAGAGATTTAATAAATAATTAAAGTGGGCTTCTACTGTCATAGACACTATACACACAGTGTGTGTAGATCACACTGCTCGAACTGCATTCACTCTACATATGTAGACTAGAAGCAGAGCTGCTGCACATTGGAGGTATGACTAAATGATTCACTGCAGGAAGAAACAATGCTGATCATAAATGTGCATGTATGGTGTGAACAGAGAGAATGAGGAGAAAGAAGAATGGGATCAACTAAAATAAAAGCAGAAATTAAAAGCAGTAGGAGAAAGAGCATCAGAGAAAAAAAAGATGATGCAAGCTTGAAAACAGGAGACAAAAGTCTAGAAGTGAATGCTGCAAGAAGGGATGTCTCTCTTTGATACTTAGCAAGTTCTTGCAGTTTTAACTAAGCAAGATACAGAAGAAGAAGTGGAAGCAAGATAAAGAGACATTTTCATGAGCCAAGCAATCTATTACACAGTCAGTAAAGTCAGAGTAAGGAAGCCTTTAATCAACTGTTCTGCTTCTGTTTAAAGCCAGTATTTCCCTTGTCCCACACAACAGTTTTGCCAGCTTCTATAAGACATCCTTTCAACTAAAGCCTAATTGGAATCAACTTACCAAAAATCAGGTGCATTTAGACTCAGTACCTCTAACACTTCCAGAATAATAAATAATTATATGTTTCCAGACCAAGTGAGTACAACATTACCTAATTATCAGACATCAAACATATATGCTTGCTACTTGATTTTTTCAAGAGCACTCAAGCATGACAACAACAGCACACATAGACAAGTTCAGTGGACTAATTAGCAATTGATAATGAAAAGAAAATATTGTCAAGGACTCTTTGTACACAAGCTCATTTGTCGGTGAGTGAAAAGACACTCTGTTTCTATTATAATATTAGTTTCTCTTCAAGAAAGTGTAATAATGTACTAGAAAATAATTGAGGAGGCAGTTTAGAATTCCAACAAACCACTTGTTAGATATTCCAAATTTCTTAATGCAATAAATATCAATTTCTTCTGAATTTTATAGCTTTTTCCAGATTGAAAACAAAAAAAGTAAGAAAGACTAAGAATCCTACTGAAGTGATGTGATAACTAGGGCTAGTGAAATATGTAAACAATGCTATGTATAGCCAAAAATGTGCACGTTTATGACTTTTTAAAAGAAAGATTAATAACTAATTTTATATTTCTATTCCATACTAATAAGAAGCCTTGCATATAATATGAAGTCAAGGTTGAGATGTAATTTATTTCTATAAAATTTGATTTGTGGATAATATCTTATTACTATATAATTTCCAGCACAGCACCAATTCTCTGGCAAATCTAAGACTCTAAAAATTCTTAGTAAGCTCTTGAGTGAATGTCTCTGCTGGAAAGCCTTCCATTTGTTTCTTTTCTCCTATATTGATGATACATTAGCAAGAACCAAGTTCACAAATCTGTAGTCTTAACTTTTGCTTCTAACAAAACAGGTTCCATTTGAAAATATTGTCTCTCCATCTCAACATTCTGTACATTTGCAAACTCATATCTAGTCAAGTTGCATTAATAATATTGATACAAATGATACAACTGGGTTCTGCTTCATAATAATTTTCTGAACAAACTGAAATTCTAGTGTCCATAAACTCTACAGTATAGAAAAAAAGTGAATTTTTATGTTGTTATATACCTTATTTCCATGTACATCATAGAGATGTTTTGGTTTTTGTAAGTTTAATTCTTACTAAACATACGAAAATACAAAAATGCTGCTGACAACTGCACAGAACTGTAAAAGGAACCTGAAGGTACCTTGTACCTTTCCAACAAGACAAACTGTAGTTAATGTTAGTGAAGAGCAAGACTGTGACAGACAATAGTTTGTGTGTCAAACTGTATGTATGAGGAATGTATAGCCACAGGCAAGTCAGTGTCAGCAATGGCACCTGGGGACAACAGTGTATCACAGAGAAAGGAATCTGAAAGAGACTAATGCCCAAATTGTGTATTTGTGGCTTAGAGACAGCAGTCAGCCAACAGGGGTGTTTAATTCCTTTTCACATGGGGAACAAGAAAATGAAAGACTCTGCAACCACTTTCTCCTTCTGAAAGGATCTCTGATAACAGAGAGAAAAAGCAAGATGAAGGAAAACAGATGTCTTTCTACCATGCTAAATAAATTTGTGTTATGTAGTCAGATTCTTTTAAATGTAAATCTTGCAAATAAAATAAAATGTAAGCAAATAGTCTGCCTTAAAAATAAAAACCAACATAAGCACAATAGAGGTGTTCTAAATTTCACAGGTTGTCAGTCATTTTCCACACACCCCTCTTCTCGTGGGCATCATTACACGTTCTGAAAAGAATATGTTAAAAACTATCTGAGGCCATCCTTAATGTAGTGATAGATACACACTTACATTTCTGTTCTCATAATAGTCAAAAGGGTTTTGAGAAAACCCAAGTTTACATGCCCTGAGTTATAGGAAAGCTATTTCTTCACTCATTATTTTAGTGGGTTTGGCTTACTGTTGATGAGACCAGCTGTAGAGGTGGCCTGGTTAGAAGGTGAAACTTACTGAGCAAAAGAACATGACTGTTCAAAAGTACTGACAAGAGAGGACTGACAGAGAAAGGACTCCCAGGCTGAAACTGCCAGCCTGGGAACCAGGCCTAGGAATGATAAACGTCCTTGAAGTACAGCTGGGTACACAGACACTTGACACATCCTGAGATAGCACTGACAAGCACAAAAACAAGGCACTGTAACAGCAACTTATTGTCTGAGAAGGTGGAAAACTGCCTGGAAAAATAAAATTACTCTGAAAGAACAGATAGTGCCATCATCTAGTAAGGTTAAAAAATTCAGAATTAAATGCATCTATTGTCTGCTCTAAGTAGTATGTTGTATGCTTTCTTATATCTCTGTATTATAATAGGGCATTTATTTTTTTTCTAAAATCGAGCCTCTCTCTCTGACAACTCCCCAGATTAAACCTACTTTTCCCTTCTTAAACAGATTAATTTCTTCACATTAACTTTGTATGAAGTCCTGGACTTCCACGGAGAAGTCCTTTCTGACTCCAGACTCAGAGATTCAGATCATCATTGAAGGGAGATTCCGTCTGTTATCTTGTTGCATGCCAGTTCTGGGGTTCATTTGGTTTGCCCTCTTACCTCTGGGATGGTTGGATCCCCATCTGAAATCAGTTTCTCCTTCCCTTTGGCATTGTTCTTCCGCTCCTAAAATCTGTCTAATTCACTTGATAGTGATATTTATCTCCCAATTAGTACTCTATTATACCTGCTGTTAAATTGTTGATAAGTTGCTTCAGTAATGATAATTTTATGTAAGGGTATGTGTCTGCTTGTCTGTTGCTGCTATTGATTGTTGCTACATGATTAATTACTGTTATTATTGATTGTTGACATACATTTGATTGACCATATATCAATGAATACTGATAGCAATTTGTAATATTTTGAGATATACATACACAGTTTGTTAATCAAAGGTATACTTGCTAATGGTGCTTTTTGTGATAGTTTATATTGTAATGGTATTTGTGGTAATCTATAATATAGTAGAGAAATTTAGAAGATAAAGTCTCTGTGTCCTTGTGTATTACAGAATCATACTATCCTTTGTTGTGATCTTTATACATCTGAAGAGCAGAAAGGCTTTACGTTTTGACGAGCATTAAACACAATGGATACAAGCTTCTTTGTAAAAAATACAGACTAGAGTGAAATGAATATTGTCTTAATAGCATCACTTCAAACATTCACAAATAACTATGGAAACAGAGATGTATTTTTTTCTTTGAGTTGTCAAAAGTTTGAGGGTGTATATCAGCTGTTTCATAATAATATCATTAAATATAAGTAATTTAAATACAGTGTTTGAGTATTCAAAAACGGGAGGAGGGAGGGGGTATGTTAATCAAATAAGTGCCAGAAAGAATTAAATATGGCCAGGAAGGAGAGAGGATTAGCTATTATCCGCCTCCATCTAATGTAGTAAGAAAAGGACACAGCACATCAGCATGGAAAAAGGACATTTTTCCTCACTTGTAAATTGAAACATAAGTAAAATTTATTTAAATCTGTAACTAAATAAATCACATATTACATGATCTCTCAATAGGGATATGTTTTTGTATTAGTGCAGAAACACTGTTGGTAACACAGAGATGTTACAGCAATCGCTGAGCAGTGCTCACACTGAGTCAAAACTTTTTCCCTGTCTCACCCCACCCACCACAAGTAGGCTGTGGGGGTACAAGGGGCTGGGAGAGGGCACAGCTGACCCCAGCTGGCCCAAGGGATATTCCACACCCTATGACACCATGCTTAGCAGTACGTCTAGCAGAGAGGTTGGCAGGGTGGACACACTTCAGGGACTGGCTGTGCATTGCTCAGTTGTTGGTGAGCAATTGTTTTCATTTACATCATGAAACACATGACAAGTGAGCAACCTATTGCCGTGAATGCTTTCCAGTGCTGTCTTAGAAGTGAGGGAAAGCAAAAGAGAAGAATTTCTCAGATATCACCACAATTTCACTTCATTTCAGTGCTGCAACAGGCAATTTGTCCTTTGTGCTCTCCCAGCCTCCAATTCCTGAGCACCAGGGCTCTGCCATGTGTCCTGCCCATGGAGGGAGGCAGGAGCTCTATGGTTTTTAAAGGTCTTTTTCAACCCAAACCATTGTATGATTCTATGATTCTAAAACTTAAAAACATGTAACTCATTCTTTTTACCGTTTCCACACTGTAATAGATTCCATTTCCATTCTCTTTCTCTGTGTTGTAAAATAGAAGTTAGAGTCATAAATTTCATTGGGAAGACATTCTAAAACTATCTTCTGTGAATTTACTTTTGGTGTCAATGGTTCATGTTAGCAATTTATATGTAGTGTATCTGTTATCACTTCATGTGATGTTTCAAATATTATTGAAAAGATTCATGAGAATACTCTAAAATGTCCACATTTACTGGTACTTGGAGCACCACTGCACTGCAGTTCTCACAAATACTATTATTTATATTGATACTTTGGTACCTAAATATAACCATTCTTTTCATAATATGTTGTAAGAGTGTATAACAAAGCTTCGCTTCTACCTAAGAAGAAATTTCAGTGTAAGATGCAAGCTGAGAGCCACTGCCAAATCCTGAAAAGGAAAAAATAGAAAAAACAAGCCAAGATAATACGTAGAATCCCTTATTTAACTAGTTTATATTACATCAAATTTCTAAACCTCACTTTCATTTGTTGAACTATCCATTATAATTAATTTACAGTTAAAAAATTACTTCAAAGATATGGGTACAGAAATGTTAAAAATAATTCAAGTTTAATACACAGTGTAACATTTCTGAATCATGTTTACTGCAGAAATGCAATCCAGCTTCCCAGTCTGCTATGAAGATCGTACAAACACCTATTTTTCTTGCAGGCATCAAGTCCTTAAAAGGAATTTCAAAAACTTTATGCAATTAATTTTCATATAGTTTTTCGAATACAAATCTAATATTATTTTATAATCTATGTTAATAAATTACTTCACATGTTGTAGTATCAGAAATTAGCATGTAGTAACTACAGGAGGTTAGTTAATTATTTCACCAGCTTGGGCTGGAATACAGTTAATTTTATTCATTGATGCTTATATGATGCTGTTTTTGATTTGTGGCCGAAAGTGTGTTGATGATATCCTGGTGTTATAGCTGCTGTTGAACAGTGCTTTCTTTAAGTCAAGGACTTTTCATCTTCTCATTCTGCCCAGCCAGTGAGTGGCTTGGGGGTGCATGAGAAGCTGGGAGGGGACACAGCTGGGACAGCTGACCTAAACTGACCAGAGGAACATCCCATACCATATCATGTCATTCTCAACAATAAAAGATGGGGGAGAAAAGGAGGAAGAGAGTGATTTTCTGAATTACAACATCAGTTTACCCAAATCTGTTTGTCCCTGCTACATGTGGTGAGCTCTGCTTTCCTTGAAATGGCTGATCATCTGCCTGGTGATGGTAAGCAGTGAATGAATTCCTTACTTGGGTTTGCTTTTGTGCAGTTTTTGCTTAATCTTTTAAACTGTCCTTATCTCAACCCCCACCATTCTTATTCTTTTCCCCATTGCATTGTGAGGGAAGCGAGTAAGTGGCTGTGTGGTGCTGAGCTGCCTATTGGGGTTAAGCTACAAGAGTCCTTTTTGGAGCCCAATGTGAGTCTTGAAGGGCTTGTGATAAGGACAGATTTCAGTGTGATAGACTGGATTTACAGCTGCTGTAACTGTTCAGCTATTAACAGCTGGGCTCCTGTGCTTGCCATGGGGCTTGCTTGCCTTGCTGTGTATAACTCAGGTCTGGTGCTTGTCAGTGGCTGCTTTTGCTGTTTCCTGTATTGCTTATCATCTCCCTATGCTCTGCCTGGGATCATTTGTGTAACAGCAATGGCAAGGTGCCTTGGTTAGCAGATGGACGGGGCATTATTGCTCTTCCTGTGCTGCTGCACTGGGCAGGCTGGAGCTTCAATGGAAACTCCAATCAAAGGGACTGTGACCTGTGGGCAAGTCCGCATGGGAGCAGGGATACATCGTAGGCATTTGTGGCCATTGGTAAGATCATTTTGAACTTTTCAATGTCCAGAGATATGGTGTTTGTATTTCCAAGTAGCTGCTACGCATGAGGAAACCCTGCTTTCCTTAAAATGGCCAAACATTTTCCTGCAATAGAAGGTAGTGAATGATTTCCTTACATTGCTTTTCTTGAGTATGAAGGTTTTGCTTTAAGAAGCTTAACCAATCAGAGAGCGTTCAAACAGCTCTGTGGTTTTTAGCTGCTGATTGGGGTTAACTTCCAACATATAACAAAAAGGCTTTTAAGTAAGAATGCTTCTTTACTTTCTGTTTTCCTATTATTGTTCAAATTTGTTTCATTGTTTGTAGAAATGAG
This sequence comes from Origma solitaria, assembly GCA_013397895.1. NCBI lineage: Eukaryota > Metazoa > Chordata > Aves > Passeriformes > Acanthizidae > Origma > Origma solitaria. The sequence goes on from VZRL01005455.1 coordinate 771,815, forward strand.
TTTTCACTCTCTTCATGTTCAACTTTTGATAAACTTGCAATGAAACAGTGACCCTGTGCTAAAGAGATGGGTTTGTTACTATGGCAATGGCTGAAAAATTACAAACTAAGAATCTGGCTTCATCAAGAAATTGAAATGATAGATGCTTTATAAGGCATTCCACCTCTATTTACATATCACAAATAAACTTTTGCTCTTCTGTGAAAAACTGAGTGATTTGAGATATTTACCATTTATTTCTTTGAACTTGCTTAATAGGTGAGGAATGATGGGAGGAAAGAAAGAAGCTAGCAATGGCATTTCAAAAAGTCTACCTAGGCATGTTCAGGAAGTTTTTAGTAGTGCAGAATTCTGAATTCTAGGACTTGTAATCTAGGGCCAGCTATTAGAGTGGAATGGTTTAGCATCCTAAATACATTAATAAAGGACAAATGTCTGAATTTGCTATCCTGTTATCACTTTCTCTGGGGCATTTTTAAGGATTCTGGAGAAGGAAAATGATACGAAGTTCCATCATTACTGATTAAATAAATGCATAATTCTTTATAATTTCTTTCAAGTGTCCATGTCTTTGGTTTTGTTAATATATACATTTTAAAACAACAAAAAAGGTTGTCTACAATTTCAATAATTTTTCTGCAGTCTCAATGTAAATAGTTTTAAATTATTTCAGATCATATGAATACAGAAATAAAGTTAAAAAATTTTGGTGTAGCTGTGTCCATCAAGTCCCAGAAAAGTGAATGAATGAACATTACATGTAAAACCCCGTCATTTCTTTGTTATCATTACATTGCACTTAAACTGGTCTGCATACCAGGGAGCATTAAATGAAATGCAACTTTCCATAATAAAACTTTTGGACTTAATAGAATGTAGCAGGATAAAAGATACTTTTTTCTTTTGTATCAGCTGTGTTTTAACCTTATCAGAAAGTCAGATCAAAACTACTATCCAATAATTTGAAATGCATATAGCATAAAATAAAATACAAATGTCCCTTTAGGGATCTAGAATTAATGTTTTCAAATAGAAGATTCAAGACAGTGAAATTATGCCTTTGAATTCAAAGGCACAGGAGCAATTACACTGATTTCAGTTCTGGTATTTCAAAGAACATAATTCTTGTTCATACTAACTTGAACAATGATGCTCACAGGTAAGAAAGGTCTCTTCAAACTGTTGTGGGATCTTCTTGCTTTTTCCATTAATAGTGCAGGACAATCAAATTTCTCCATCATTATATGTCAGATACTGAAAGAATACTAGAGTTTTTAACATAGGTACGTTGAAAACAGAAGCAATCTGAATTAAATAAGACAAAATTCAAGATGCACCCTGAAAGTCTATTTGTCATCTGTTATCTCCCCCATAACTGCAATATGTATGATTGGTATATGTAAGGGGACAATGTACTGTTCAAGGTCATTGGTGATTTGCTTGGATACCCAATATATGGACAAAATTAGGAAAGTATGCTGTAATACTTTCTAATTTGGCTATGTATATCTTTTCCACAAATAGACCTTCATTTTCATGGTTTGTTTGCCTTATGAGAAATCAATACAGCAATAGTCATAGGTGAATATAAAAATTGTCTTGAGTGGTGTGACATGTTTATTTTAAAAAACCTACAAAACTCACCTTCCCTGTAATGATTGCTACCCCAGTTATTCACAAATACTGAGGAAACCCAGCCCTTGGTCAGATGCTATGACAGCAGATATTCTATAAATACAATTTTAAAAAATAGTCTCTTTCTCAAGTAGTTAATAGACTTCTATAATTGTTTTATAGAGGCAAATATCTATGGAACATTTGAATGTGCAATTGATCTCTTTTTTCCAAAGTGCTTTGAAAACAGAGAACTTGAATGATGGTTGGGTTACTCAGGCTACTTCCCTACAGCTGTACTTAGCTGTGTATATTGTTTGTCTTAACACCTAATTTTTCATTTTTGAGATAATACTGACTCAAATGTTCAATGCTATTTTGACATGGATTCCTGAAGACTAAATGTGCCTTCTGTGGTTATAGATACGCTTCACCCTGGCAGAATGCAAATCATTTAACTGCTGTTTTTAACATCTTGTTCTAGGCTCTGGTTGCTAATATAATATTAACTGGGGATTTTTCTTTTTAAAAGGCTCTCCTCTCATTTAGGCATCATGAAAGAAGCAAAAGGCCGGACCTTGTGGGAGTATAGTTCTTTTTATTGAACTTGTTTTCTTTTATTTTTTTATTTATTATTTCCTTTTTTTTTTTTTTTTCCATTTTACTTATTTTCCATTTTCCTTATTTTTCTGTCTTTTCTTTCTGCCATTCTTCCTGTTTATGATTTTGGCATTAATATTTTTTACATTCAAAATTAATGTATTGACTGAAAAGGATGAAAACTTTATTATCTGAAAAACTATTATATTGTGTCCTCTTACAATAAACATTTTTTTTTCAAGTCTTACAGATTAATTTAAAAAAATTCAAGGGAAAGAAAATAACTTCGACACTTTCTAAGTATCACCAGGGCCATATTTTTTATTTGGTTAATGAAGTCATGATTAATATACGAATCCTAAGATCCTTTCTAGGTTATTCGCATGCGTGTATTAGAAAAGATGATCCCATTAGGAGATACTATCATGTCTTTGACAATAGACTCTTGTCTCCAGAGGGACATAAATTCAAGCTACTAAAAGTTCAGTTTCTACCTACTGTATATTTCTTAGTTGTCACAGAAATGAAACCATCATTGCATCTTCTCCACATTGAGCAACCTTGGTCTAGTGGGAGTTGTCCCTGCCCACTGCAGGGGCTTTGGAACTAAATGCTCTTTAAGGTCCCTTCCAACTCAAACCATTCTGTGATTCGGTGATTCTACATGCTGTCGCTAACTCCTTCAATTTTGTTTTGCAGACTTTGCTTTACACGACAGAAAGCCAAGTATAGTGCAAAAAAGAAGTGAAGCATAGCCACTGAAGTTCATTATAAATAATATCCAATAATATGTGTGAACAGGGAGTTAATAACCAATAAATATCAAATATTTGTGTTCAAAGAGGTTATAATGTCATCAGAAACAGGAATAATCAACGGGGAGTTAGAGCAGATCCCACTGAAAGGAGAATACTAAGAGAAAATGCATGCTGAAAACCATCTTAGTCATTGGCACCTCCTGTGTGTGGGGGAACCCCACAGGGGAGGTTGTGTATCTGTGTTCCCTCTTTCTTCTAGCTGCTTTTACCATTTTCCATGGGCGTTTTCCCCCTTAACTCCTTTCTCTCTCTCTCTGTCTCTGTCTCTCTACCTCCTTTAGTTCCTCCAAGGTAGCCTTCATAATTGTACTCCAGGTATGCCATTAGCTACACATTCTGCCAACAAATGTTCATATATATGCCTGTCTTAATATTTTTTCCTCTAAAAAGCATATCTTTTGTTAGAAAGTCACAATTAAGAACTAAAGGAGAAGACAGTGTTGCAGTATGTATTATTATTTATTTCTCATCAGCCCTTTAATGCAATTCAAAATGGGCAAGTACTGGTTCTACCTGCCTCAAGTAACTAGGAATTTTAGTTCAGTTTCATGCTTTTAATTTTGTTAGAACAATTTTGTGTGTTACACCCCTGAAGCAATAAATCATCCAGCTTCCTTAATTGCCCTTCCTGTCATTTGAGAATTTCAACAGAAATATAAGAAACACCCACCTCTTTTGATCAGATGAAAGATTCCTTTAAAAGCTTCTATACCAATTTATCACCAGGAAGAGACATGTTTTCCCTCTGTATTTTATAAATTATTTGGTTATTTAACTTCTACGTGTTTTTCAGAAGTTCTTTTCCCTCTTTTAATATCTAATGAGGTCATACCTTATAAAGTGGAAAAAAAAGTTCTTAAAATAAAGCTTATATATCTAATCATTTGGCTTGCAAGCAATTTTCACTGCAATTTATGCAGGTATATATTAGCTTAAAAATGTAAGTCCATATTTGATTTATATGATGAAAAAAGTTGTGTAAGGAAATAAATTACCTCCTAATTCTGTTAGGGAAAGATTCAATTCCATGATTATCAGTATTAATTGACACAGGAAATATGCTATAACTTTGCTTTAGAACATATGCTGTTTTTCAGTTGGCTTGTAATTGTTTTAAATATTTGTGGAATTTATTTTCTCTGTTTTCCCCCCTCTCCTGAGTTTTTTGCCTGCATTTTTTCTGTGAGAGACATCTTGTTATGACTAAACTGTGTTCTGAAGCTCCAAAAGTAAAGTGTGCCAGTGTTTCTAATTGACATACTGAAATATATATAGAAAGGTAATTTTCTAATACATTTTTATGGTACCTTAAAATATGTACATTAAGATAATTTAATTAAACAAAAGAAAATATATTATGTAAATTACCTGGACTCCTTTGGAAACAAGGTACTATATGTAGTGGTTTGTCTTGTGTATTATATTTATGTATGTGGTTATGAGATATTACAATGGTTAAAAATTGCTAAGGCATATATTTTCCTTTTGATGTATCTACTAGAAAGAAGTAAGGACATAATACATGAATCATAAGGACATAATATTGAATCAAAAATTTGTCAAAAAAAGAGGAGTAAGACACTGTGAAATTTGTCTTGCACAGGTGAAATTCATCCTTTTGGTATCTGAATATCGTTAATAACTGGAGAAGATGAAAGAATTCCACTACTACTCTCTGGAAGTGCTTGGAGCAGATGAATATGCAGAATAAAGGAATATCTGAGTATGTCTTGGTGAAACACTATCAAAACTTCGGTCAAAATTAGCTTGAATATTCACTCTATGCATTTGAAAATTTGTGTTAAGTAGAGATGAAAAAAGCAGTACCAAGTACAGGGAATATCACACCAAGACGTATGAAGCTTGGCTTTCTACAATTCCATTCTGTAATAGATCTATTGCCTGCAAACTTGAAGAGCTCCCATCTGTCTGTTTTCAAGACAACCTGGCCAGGCTTCCCACAAGCTGACAGGGCAATTTAGCAGCAATATGGATACAATCTTCAGAAAAAGACTAAGCATTTTAATACTTATTTCAGGACATATTTGTGTCTGAATTGTTTTCTTTCTGTTATTATTTTTTCCTCCTGACTCAGTTTTTTATTTTATGACATTTTTGTTTCCAGAGGTTCAATGTTAGACAAAATAAAAACATAAAAGATAAAACATAAACCCAGTACCACTTGTTTTTCATCAAATGAATTATTGTCATTTAAAAACAAAGCAATAATTCACAATGGCACTGAGTCATCAATAATCATTCATTCCTTCACTAATTTTAAGGACGATCCATCTCCCACTGAAGTTAATGACTAAGCTGCAGCTGTTTTCAGTGAAAATAAAAGCAGGTGTCTTTAGCATCCAGGTTGTCATATGTATTGAGAATGTTGAAGGAATAAAGATATTTCAATCAAAAGAAAAAAAGATCTACTCATTACATATTATCCAACAAGTATACTGGACATCTATCTATTAAAAACAAAACAAAACAAAAACACCCTCTATGATCATCTTTGTCCTGTCTTCCTTCAGTACGTCTTTTCCCATTTCCTTTGTTTCTGTTGATTAATAAAGACATAGCGATTAAATGACCATTTTTCTTTCTTAAGGAGTCAAACACTTGAAATTATTTTTAGCCCATAAGTATTGCTAATTTTGTCACATGAAAACACACGAATAATTAAACTTCTGCATGAAAATGTTTTAGAAAAATAGATTTCTGTTTCCACCAAAACTTATATTAAAATATGTCAAATGACACGCTTGAGACCAAACTTTCAGATGCTTTATTTTCTTGCTTCACATTTGTGACTATTTTGCAAAGGAGGTATCATAGATATTGTATGTCTATGATACATCTATATATATTGAATATTTATGTATACATATAATATTGCATTTTACTGTATATAATATACCATTATTTATTTTACAGCTACTATTGAATCTAGTAGTTCAAATTAAGCAATAATTGAGCTTGACAGAAACATAAGAATAGTAAATATTTTCTCTTTCATGTGTTATTTTCTTGAATGAATGTTCAGAATAACTTTTCCACTAAACAGTTTCAGTATGCTTAATAAATGAATTGATATAATAGACAAAAAACTAATATGAAAATGCAAGAAATTGCCTCTTTCATGTATCTCAGCAATGTTAAAAGAGTTCATTTTGTCATGCTGATTTTTTATGTTGTTGAATAAATCATGTATATAGTCAGAAAATAACTAATATTTTATCAAGCATCAGATCAAATAATTTTCTTCCAATATCTTCCATCATTAGATAGTGTAAAGCACAAAAAGAATTCATATAAATGCAGCCAATATGTACATAGGTGCTGTAAAACAGGAACAGAGATGTGTTTCTTCTTTCAAATCATTACAAATTACTTAATTTTCTTCAAAGTATCATTACATTAAAAAAAAAAAAAAAGATGAAAGGTGAATGCTTCCATTTAGGAAAAAACAGGGCACATCTAGAATATATAGCTGAAGTGAGAGAATCCAAGACTGTTAGAAGGAATAAAAGCAAAAGATGCATTTGAGAAATGAAGGATACAGATGAGTTTTGGTAATACTCTCTTAGTTGAATGTAATAGTGGTTGTTTCCCCCACAGCATTTTAAACATGTACTATTATTTATGAACAACTATAGCAGGAGTGTTTTGTCAGGAAGCTCTATTTTCCATTACTGCAGGGTTTCCTGGACATTTTATGATCATCTGTGAAATCAGTTGTGTCTGAAAGAAAGCTGTCTGCAGTAAATTTATTTATTGAAAGGTGGTGGCAAGACTTTCTTTAAGGAAAAATGGGTCAATTCAGAAAAGAAGAAGAACAACAACAATAAAACCAAACAAAAAAAAATTATACCCAAAAACCAAACCAAACCAAAAAAACCCAAACCAGCAGCCAGTGCCAGGCTTCTTGCTGCTTTTAGATATAAAACTCAAATCCTCTTTCTTTCAGCAAAAAGGCTAACAAAAATAAAACTTGCAGGTTGTCCAGATATTGCCACTGACTTGTTTGGATGATTTGTTCTGACACTGTGGAAAAAACCTTCAATTTTCTTCAATTATACAGACCAAAGAATATTCGATATGTTTGCTCTCAATTTAGAGGACCTAAGCTCCTTCAGGACTATGTATGGTGAAAGAAAAACAACCTGCACTTCCTATATCAGCCCATTCCTGTGAACAAAAGTTGCAAGATAACATTACAAAACATTTTGAAATGCTGATTTTCTTTTCTCTACATGTTATCATTTTTCTAAGACAGTTCTGAATATTTTCACATTTTCATTGTGTTAAAGTTTAGTTTTAGTTCAATGTAAATCTACATAATTCCTTGAAGGTAATTTTACTTGGCCTATATTTTTTGTGTGTTTGTTATCTCATAGGAAATCAGGTGACTTAAGTAGGATTCAACCTGCCAGCCTTATTACTTTCCTTTTGTGCATTCTCTAAAATTAACATGAATTAAAGAACTAAGCAAGATGAGTAAATTAGAAATTCTTTTTCACTACTGTCCTTTCCCAATGATGACTTATAAAATGTACTTAGAATGTGCAAGCAAATAGTTTCTTTAAAACAGCTGTAAAGCTGTGTAAATATGGAAATTCAGTGACTGATTTTTCAATTTTTTTTCTGACCCTATGGTTAATAATGCTTAGCATAAAAATATTTATCTCTTACTACTTAACTGAAATAATTTTTTTAAAACATAGTCAATTAACTTTTTGTTATACAAGTGAATTGTGCATGCTTTAACATTTATACTGGGATATGTAATATTTTTAATAGCAATTATTTATTTTAAAATAAATATTTTAAGAAGCTGCAATTATAATAAAAATGTAAATAAAATTNTATGATCATCTTTGTCCTGTCTTCCTTCAGTACGTCTTTTCCCATTTCCTTTGTTTCTGTTGATTAATAAAGACATAGCGATTAAATGACCATTTTTCTTTCTTAAGGAGTCAAACACTTGAAATTATTTTTAAGCCCATAAGTATTGCTAATTTTGTCACATGAAAACACACGAATAATTAAACTTCTGCATGAAAATGTTTTAGAAAAATAGATTTCTGTTTCCACCAAAACTTATATTAAAATATGTCAAATGACACGCTTGAGACCAAACTTTCAGATGCTTTATTTTCTTGCTTCACATTTGTGACTATTTTGCAAAGGAGGTATCATAGATATTGTATGTCTATGATACATCTATATATATTGAATATTTATGTATACATATAATATTGCATTTTACTGTATATAATATACCATTATTTATTTTACAGCTACTATTGAATCTAGTAGTTCAAATTAAGCAATAATTGAGCTTGACAGAAACATAAGAATAGTAAATATTTTCTCTTTCATGTGTTATTTTCTTGAATGAATGTTCAGAATAACTTTTCCACTAAACAGTTTCAGTATGCTTAATAAATGAATTGATATAATAGACAAAAAACTAATATGAAAATGCAAGAAATTGCCTCTTTCATGTATCTCAGCAATGTTAAAAGAGTTCATTTTGTCATGCTGATTTTTTATGTTGTTGAATAAATCATGTATATAGTCAGAAAATAACTAATATTTTATCAAGCATCAGATCAAATAATTTTCTTCCAATATCTTCCATCATTAGATAGTGTAAAGCACAAAAAGAATTCATATAAATGCAGCCAATATGTACATAGGTGCTGTAAAACAGGAACAGAGATGTGTTTCTTCTTTCAAATCATTACAAATTACTTAATTTTCTTCAAAGTATCATTACATTAAAAAAAAAAAAAAAGATGAAAGGTGAATGCTTCCATTTAGGAAAAAACAGGGCACATCTAGAATATATAGCTGAAGTGAGAGAATCCAAGACTGTTAGAAGGAATAAAAGCAAAAGATGCATTTGAGAAATGAAGGATACAGATGAGTTTTGGTAATACTCTCTTAGTTGAATGTAATAGTGGTTGTTTCCCCCACAGCATTTTAAACATGTACTATTATTTATGAACAACTATAGCAGGAGTGTTTTGTCAGGAAGCTCTATTTTCCATTACTGCAGGGTTTCCTGGACATTTTATGATCATCTGTGAAATCAGTTGTGTCTGAAAGAAAGCTGTCTGCAGTAAATTTATTTATTGAAAGGTGGTGGCAAGACTTTCTTTAAGGAAAAATGGGTCAATTCAGAAAAGAAGAAGAACAACAACAATAAAACCAAACAAAAAAAAATTATACCCAAAAACCAAACCAAACCAAAAAAACCCAAACCAGCAGCCAGTGCCAGGCTTCTTGCTGCTTTTAGATATAAAACTCAAATCCTCTTTCTTTCAGCAAAAAGGCTAACAAAAATAAAACTTGCAGGTTGTCCAGATATTGCCACTGACTTGTTTGGATGATTTGTTCTGACACTGTGGAAAAAACCTTCAATTTTCTTCAATTATACAGACCAAAGAATATTCGATATGTTTGCTCTCAATTTAGAGGACCTAAGCTCCTTCAGGACTATGTATGGTGAAAGAAAAACAACCTGCACTTCCTATATCAGCCCATTCCTGTGAACAAAAGTTGCAAGATAACATTACAAAACATTTTGAAATGCTGATTTTCTTTTCTCTACATGTTATCATTTTTCTAAGACAGTTCTGAATATTTTCACATTTTCATTGTGTTAAAGTTTAGTTTTAGTTCAATGTAAATCTACATAATTCCTTGAAGGTAATTTTACTTGGCCTATATTTTTTGTGTGTTTGTTATCTCATAGGAAATCAGGTGACTTAAGTAGGATTCAACCTGCCAGCCTTATTACTTTCCTTTTGTGCATTCTCTAAAATTAACATGAATTAAAGAACTAAGCAAGATGAGTAAATTAGAAATTCTTTTTCACTACTGTCCTTTCCCAATGATGACTTATAAAATGTACTTAGAATGTGCAAGCAAATAGTTTCTTTAAAACAGCTGTAAAGCTGTGTAAATATGGAAATTCAGTGACTGATTTTTCAATTTTTTTTCTGACCCTATGGTTAATAATGCTTAGCATAAAAATATTTATCTCTTACTACTTAACTGAAATAATTTTTTTAAAACATAGTCAATTAACTTTTTGTTATACAAGTGAATTGTGCATGCTTTAACATTTATACTGGGATATGTAATATTNACCTTAGTACTTTAATGTTCACTACTAGGCCATGTCTCACTACATCTCTTTTAAATACTTCTAGGGCTGGTGGCTCAACCACTTCCCTGGNTAGTTTTCTAAAGATTACAGACCTTTCAGGAATATTTTTGCCAATACTATCAACAGCCTTTGGACTTACAGCTGAAGTTCTGTGTGGTATCACCAAGACTGTGCTCTTAATTCTAGAACTGGAACATGTCTGCAATGGAATGTACAGGATTATAGAATCAAACATGAAAATTCATTAATTTCAGGTATCTATATTAAACTCAGTTCCTTATAGAATCGTGTAATTGTTTAGGTCAAGATCATCAAGTCCAACCTGTACCTTAGTACTTTAATGTTCACTACTAGGCCATGTCTCACTACATCTCTTTTAAATACTTCTAGGGCTGGTGGCTCAACCACTTCCCTGGGAAGTTCTTCCAGTGTTGACAACCTTTTCAGGGAAGATATTTTCTCTAATATCCATTTTAACCTCCCTTGGGGCAACTTGAGGCCATTTCCTCTCATGGTATTTTTTGTTTCATGAGAGAAGAGGCTGACCCCATCTCACTACCGCTTCCTTGCAGCGGGTGCATATGCTTTTTATTTGCAGGATTTTTTGACTTTTTTTTCTTTAGCTTTTCTCTGGCTTTTCAGTCTATTATCAAGCTATAATTTTCCTTTCACCAAGTTATAACCCGTCACTACAATATCAGTGCCATCCATTTGTCTTCAAAATTTCTTTTTACTAAGCCTTGCATAGGACTGAGGACTTTGAACTGCCCTAGAAAATGGTTCAAAGGATTATATATGAAAGAGAGGCCAATCTTGGTGTGATAAGCTAGGAGAGAAATGCTCATAGGTTAGAGATAGATTGCACAGAGAGATTGAAATATGGATGACAAATCACATATGTAGGAGAAGATTTCTCACTGCTCCCCTTACAAGTAACCAAAAATCCTTAAAATACACTTTCAATTTTTTTCCTTTGGTAGGCTCAGCACTTTGAATGCATCTGAGAAATTAGTTTGACAAGGCATTTGAGTTTACATATGCCAGATGATACTAAGTGAGCAATGAATGTTATTTCTGTCTTGGTTCATGTATTTTTAAAATATAATTTATTAAATATATCTACCTTTAAAATGGAAGATGCATAATTTATAAATGTATGTACTTATAATGGGAAAGTAGTAGAACAATCTTCAACAAATGAGAAATATTTATTCTCTCTGTAATATAAAATTTCTCTTCTCCATGGAGAAGTCTTCCCTTGCAGGTGCATGCTGTTGGCTGTCAGGACCAATGCTTGGGCAGGATATACAGAATTCCTGTTATGGAGGGTCTGACTGTTAACATTACTATTCCTTATACTGATACTGACCATGCACCTAATGACAGATGCAGACAACACCTCCTCACTCCATGCAGATAATGCCCTGAAAGTACTCCACCCACATACATCTGGTTAATCCCTGGCTTCATCTTAGAAAACAGAAAAGACAGCATGTAGACAATTTAATCTGCTTATCTGTAAAATATTTTGTTAATTAATGTTTCATCAGTCTACTAATCTAAGTCATTAAACAAAAAAAAAGTGTTATCTATAACTTTCTTTAAGATGCTATGTTAAAGATCCTTCCTATTGAAGGAGGAAACAGACTCAGAGGTGTCCATCAAAAGGATGAGGGGCAAAAAACACAGTTTTAATATAGTTTCTCGTTAGACCTAAGAGAAAAAAGACGTGCCACAATTAGAATGGCCAAACACAGGCTGCCCAGCAATGTTGTGGAAACCACGGCCTTGGGGAGATAGACAGCCTGACACAAATTATTCCCTTCTTTTAGTGGTGGATTGGACAAGAAGACCTTTAATATCTTGACAACAGATATCATTCATTCATTCTCTGAATCTATTTATGTTGTGGTCTTTGCCATAACATCTGAAAGAAAAAACATTACCATTTCACTGATAACATGAATTTTACACATTTTACACATGTATACTTTATAACGTGACATAGTCTGGAGAAGTGATAGTAAGATAAAAGACATTTTATATTCAAATAGATCTTTACGACAGAAGAATTTCTTTCAATCAGTAGAACTTAAGTTCTTATTTCACAGTCCTGCTTTCTTGACAGAGACCTCAATTTTTCCTAAATGCATGGTCTCAAAAATAATTTAAATAATCCTAAAACTAACTCCTTTAATAATATACATAATGCTAAGAAAGTCTTGATCTCTGTTAAAATAATTATACATTTTATCCCAGTAATGGAAACTGCCTGGGTTGATAAATTCATGTTACAGCATTAGTAGGTCTGAAAGCCATTAGATCCAGGTTCGTACTTCATCTAGTTGTTTGTGTCACCCATACAGAAAGTATATTTCTGAGTCCTGGTACCTTTGGAAAGCCTTAGAATATAGGAAATAAGAAACACTGACTTATTTAAAGCAACTATTCCTGAGACTTTACAGTGACTATACTGACAAATATTTAAGGGTCATAAAAGAGAAAGAAAGGACTCATAGAATTCCAACCAAAATATCATCTACTTCTTTCGAGAATTACTCTTTGTGTATTTGTAAGGATGCAAAAACACGGTGATAATGATCTTAGAAGAAAATAAGTCTATTTATTAAAATTCACTGATTTGAAATCTAATTTGCAAAGACGTTATCACTACACTTCACTTTCAGAATTTTTTTTATTGGAGATTGAAACTTCTAGGTGACTAAATAGCAACCAATGTAGAATTAACTCTGCTACCACATGAAGAAATTAAAATAATCTTTTCTTTAGGAGTGCAAGAACTCCCCGGGGAAAATGTAATGCCATTCACAAGGTCAAGAAGTGGACCCATGAGGTTCAACAAGGCCAAGTGCAGGGGTCCTTCACCTGGTTCATGGCAATCCCTGATATCAATACTGGCTGGCGGATAAAGGGACTGCGAGCTGCTCTGCCAAGGAGGAATTGGGGATGCTGGTGGGTAAAAGGCTGAGCGTGAGCAGACTATATGCACTTGCAGCTCAGAAAAACAATGGTATCCTGGTCTGCATCAAAAGAAGCCTGGCCAGCAGGGTGAGAAGGATGTTTCACCCACTCTGTTCTGGTGAGACTCTGCCTGGTGTGCTGTGTCCAGCTCTGGACCTCTTAGTTCAGGAAAGACACAGGTCTGTTATGGAGAAAGGCTGCTAGACAGGACCACCAGAGCCTGGAGAAGAGAAGGCTCTGGGGAGACATTATTTGTAACTTTTCAATACTTGAGAGGGGACTGATAGGAAAGATGGGGATGAACTTTTTATTAGAGCCTGATGTCATAAAACAAAGGGTAGCAGTTTAAAAGAATGTAGATTTAGACTAGATATAAGGAAGATTTTTTTTTACAGTGAGGGTGGTAAAACACCAGAACCAGTTCTAGATGGCAGATGCCTTATCACTGGAAACCCACTCGATCAGTTTGGATCAGGCTCTGAGGATGTAGCAGGCATTCCAGAGATAAGATAACAGTGCAAGGAAGAAGTATATTTCAACTCCTCTGGCATCACTTTCCAAACAGGGACACAAACCCTCCTTCCCCTTCAGGACACACTGTAGGGCATGAAGAAAAAAATAAAGATGAACACCTAGAAGGCAATTAGGTCTCTCTGTTGGAAAGTGGAGGCTTATTGAGTGGTGATGAAACCCCACACATTTTAATTAAAGACTATCATGAAAATATTTTATGTTTCAATGTTTTAAATGGATGTACTTGGCCAGATGCTGGGGTGTGGTCCTTAGGTTCAGATATCGATCCCAACCTTGGTAGAAATTTGGAGTTTACAATGTATGTACTACTGAGTGTAGCAAATGCACTCCCTGATTGAAAAATTAATAGATTTCTGGTGTAGCACAAAATGGAATTTCTGAAGTCATGACTGGGAAACGACAAATGATCTCCAGAACTCACTCCCCATGTAACTCAGCTGTCTGGTCAGTTGGGAAAGCAGACAGGAGGTAGCATTTAATGATTGATTATTGGTATCTGAGTGCTAATAAAACTGTGCTAACAGCTGCTGTACCAAACACTGCAAATTTAACAGCTACTTTGCAAGCAGCTGCACACCTATTGATGGTGGTGCTAGTTATAAAAAATATGTTCTTTATGGTTCCCTTGAAGAAAGAAGATAAAGAGAAGTTTGCTTTCACTTGGGAGGGAATACAATGCACCTTTAGCAGGCTCCCACGCAGGCATAAACATTCACCTATAATTACTCATGCTGCACTTGCTGAACTTTTGCAGAGAGACTCAATCCCCCAAGATGTGAAACTGTAACAAAATATATGGATGATATTCTGATTGGAGAAACATCCCCTGAGAAGGTGGAGGAAGAGGCAGCAGCAGTATGGCAAGCAGTAAATAAAGCAGAAATTGAAATTCCATCTGGAAAATATCACAGACCAAGTAAAGAAAGGCCAACCCTGAGGACAGAAATTGACGCATAAAGAGGCAGTAAAAATTTTAACTGAAGAATAAAAAAAAAATCAGTCATTGGGACCAGTACCTTATTATAGCTGAATGGGGTTTCTATATTTTATTATAGCACTTATATAATTGAAATTACTGTTTTCCCTTGGTATGTCTAGAAATTGCCTTAATTTTTATGATAAAAAATATGACTCAAATGAAAAAATATAGTTTTTCCCCTTAAATCAGAAAAAATTAAATTTAACATAAGTCTGCCAAATGTTTTACCTCAAGTTAGTATGTGTGCTTGTGTAGAATTAGTTGCTTTCCCTTCCTTCTCCTCACCCTTTTATTTTCTTAAACTTGAACTCGCTTAGGGAACAGTGAGATTTCAACATCGGTGAATATTCACAAGAATAGATCTGGATTTTGCTTCACTTAAGGAATTTGCACTTTTGCATTTTCCGTTTCTTATCTGGGATTTTATTCTAGAATTGTATTAAATATATACAAAACAAATTCTAGTCAAAATATACACTGAGTAATGTAGGAAAGGTCAAGAGACAGCTCATATTTTTACCCTTTCCATTATGTTAATGGATCTATTTGAACAACATGCCTTTTTTTTCTGATAGGAAACTTTTTTCCAGATCTCAGATAACCAAACTGGAATAATAACTAACAGTGTAGCTGGGTGCTTCTGTATTACCTATATTAAGTTTCAGATTTTATCCAGAACTTTGTATTCATTGCAAGAAGCTTTTATGCCTGTTTAAAGTACCTGTTGCTCTTCTTTTGAATCCATTTTACTTCTTGTTGGACCAAGGCCTAAACAAAGCCTATTAAAATGAAAAAAAGGCTTAGTGTTGGTACTTAACAAACTATATTTAAAGTGATACAGTATAATCTCCTGAACCCTATTTTCAATATGATTATCTCTTTTTATGTTATGTTTATCAACTAAACTTTAAAGACCATTAACAAAAAATAAGCAGTATTACTGCCTGTAAAAGTCTATTTTAAAATATCTATACTTCATATGTTAAAACTATATAGTATCTTAAAAATCAATAAAACGCTTTCTGCTGTACTTTAAATCTATTTCTTTTCAGCACGTATAAAACTTGTTTTATTATGTAGTGTGTAAATTGTGTAAATTTTAACCAGTCAATCAAGCTTCTTCAATGAACTCAACTGAAAGCAGATTACGGAGAAAAAAAAAACAACAACCAACCAAAAAAACAACCCAAAATTTAAAAACAAACAAACAAAAAAAACCCCACAAAACCCCATAAAACCCTCTCCCCAACAAATAAGCAACAACAACAAAAACCACCAAAAACCCCCCCAAATTAACCAGTTGGCACAGATCTGTCATTTTCCATGTTCTTTATCTTTCCTTTGAACTTCATTATAAAGTGTTTAGATTGATAACCATATATAATGTTTGTCTAAAGCCCATTGAAGAGTAGACTTTACTCTGGATTGATTGGGCCATTCGTCAATCCCACTATCATCTTTGAAGATATCTGCATCATATTTAGTGATCCAATGCATGAGTGTCATAATGCTGTCTAGGCTGTTGCAAAATAAGTGCAACGTTTTTAAAATATCAGTTCAACTATTGCCATGTCTCACTGATGACAAAAGTTTAGATGAAAGTACCTGAAAAGAAAATGACTAGTTATACTCTGCTGTGAGAGTCA
The DNA here is from genome assembly GCA_013397895.1 of Origma solitaria. Classification (NCBI taxonomy): domain Eukaryota; kingdom Metazoa; phylum Chordata; class Aves; order Passeriformes; family Acanthizidae; genus Origma; species Origma solitaria. The sequence continues at coordinate 788,168 of VZRL01005455.1, forward strand.
TAGTGATCATGAAATAAGATCTGACAGTTTAAATTTAATCAGTATGTTTTAACAGGAGAAGATCATTTTATGTTGAGTGTTTAACTATCAGCAGAAACATAATGAACATAGAATTCCATCACTAGTTTTGTGCAGAGGGTTTGGCAATTAGGGCTACAAATAACAATTCAAATTAGATTTGAGTGGTGGTAAGCCTTGCTAATTTAGATGAGAAAAAGCTTAGAAAACTCTGTAACTTCAATAAAAGTGGTTCAGTACTGAATGTATTTTATACTTTCTTTTGCTTGTTACTGTGAAGTTTTCTAGTATCTGTGACTGCCTGTGCTTTTTCAATGTGTAATATGTAAAGTATAATATATTCTGACTTTCAGGGAAGAAATGTGATGTTAAGATTGTCCACCCTTATTCCATTCTGCTTTTCTATTTGCATAATTTACTGTTTAGTAGTTTACTAAATTTGCTTATTGTTTTCATGATTTCCCTTCATATTTCCCAGTTAAAACCTCACACCTTGATGCCATGCTTTAATTTTGATGTGAAAGTGTTCTCTCAAAATACCTAATCAATCAATAAATCAACAAGAAATTAAGCAGTAAAAAATATATATATTCTTTATGGAACTGGTTATGTGGGCTTTTGTTGCGTTTTATGTTCGGTTTAAGTAGGAAATGTTAGCTTATTTGGGGTAATCTATAAGAATAAAATTTATCGTGTAGAAATTAACAGGGTCCTACTTTATCTGATTGCTAATGCAGTGTAGTGTAAACTTTCAAAGGCAAGTAGTGACTAGTCACACACAAAAAATGAAGCTGCTCCAAGACTATATTTTATCACCATTAGGATTAAATCCACTGCCACTGATGTCAAAGGGGTTTTTCCCCTTAAAGTGAATGATGAGTTAGGACTCACTGATAATGAAACTGAGGCTCAAGAAAAAGACAAGAAAGAAAATCTTCCCATATGTTCTTTTCTGAAAGAAAAGAATGATACAATAATTCAGCAAAATTTGGTTTTGATGGTGTCAAGCTACTGGTAATCCATCATGGGAGTGAGGTTTTCCAAAGACTTAAATTCATTGTGATATTTTTGAAGTAAGTTAACTTGTAAATTTTCTGTAATTCTTTGGTTAATGTATTAAGATCTGTCAGTTTTAGCAAGAAGTGTAGCTCTGTCTGAAGTCTAAACTACTTTCATATGAGGTAATTTTATTTCCTGTCAGAAAGTTAGGTAGTAGCATCTGAGTTAGGAGCATCAATTTCATATTGCTGATTATGAGGTACTTTTGTCAAGTAAGTAAATCTTATATGTCAGGTAATTGAGAATAGAAAGCTTAAGGTTCAACATAAACACTTTGCTGTGTCCAAGATCATGCATTCAAAGTATGCATGTTCATTGAATAACATAGCTAGAAGTCTGTTGACTAAGAAAAGATTTTCTAAAAAGCACTTAATCTAAACGAAATACTGTAATGTACTGGGTAAAAAAAAAAAAAAAAAAAAAAGGGATTCTAGGGGATCTGATCACAAAAAAGTTCGTATTTGTCAGAGTTTTATGTCAGGCTGGCATCTGGGAGGGAACCTTTTGCCAGTAAATATCTCTCAGAACTTAATCCATTTCTCCACTCTTCTAGATGAACCAAATTCTGATGTGAGTGCCTCTCTTCATCTCAAATGCTGGAGCTCTCATATTATCTATAAAATTATTTGGGGACAGTTACAGAAAGAGTCTGAACTTACCGTCAATTATTCCTTTGTCCAGTGGAGATGTGGAAGACTGAGGTTCAACAAATATTTACATATGTAAGACTGAGAACTTCAAAGTACTTCTTTAAACAGAGAATTCAACCATGGGTTCAAGAATGCCACGTGTCAGACATATCAAGGAAGAGTTACAGTGAGATAATTTCCCTCCCTCACTTATGGTATCTTGTGGCTTTGTGATTTATTTATTTCATTATTTAGTTATATATTTATTACTGTTCTGTTGGGGTTTCTTTTTTTGGTGAAATGAGGCTTTGCTTCCAGTGACAGTTCCAAGTCACCACTACAGATGACAGCACTGTCAATGACCAGATGTCTACATCACACATTTTTCAAACTAGTCATCCTCTGCCTTGCTCCCTTTTTCTCTAATAGTCATCATTTCTTGGTTATCTTTCTATCTGTCACCAGCTGTCTGCTTTTACAAGTTCATTGCATTTTTATGGAGCTACTGAAAATCATAATTGAGAAAAATTCACACATTACCATAATTACCCTATTTCTTTAATAACCTGATTTTAAATTTGATTTGTATGGAAACCAATTTCCCTACCTCCATAATCTAAACAAGATAGTGAAGCAGAATCACGTTTTACTTCAGTTCTTCAGCTGGTGAGACTAGGCTTCCATTTCATCTTCTCTGAGAGTGAATTTCCCTGAAATATTGGTCATGCAGAATACTGTTCTAATTTAGGCTGTTCCACAACAAATTTCTGCTAAGTTTTCCATATAGTGCAGTCACTTTTTGTATAATTTAAAGACATGATCTCTAAGACCTTTTTAGAAACAATTTATTGGATAAAAACCATTGAATTGTAACAGTAATGAGTAAGAGACTAAATATCTATCATGCTTTCATGGCTTTGTTTTTTCAAGGTAATATTTTCTAAAACTGTAATTTTCATGGAGTTTTCCAACTTACTGTCACTAGAAGAGAGGTATAGTAGTTTATCAGAGAAGTAAATACATGCATACTGGTACTTATTTTAAAGGAACAACAGAATTTTGGAATGAAAAGGGGTACACATTTGGTACTACTTTGGCAATGACGATGAGAATAGTGCCTCTGATAGGAAAGAAGTAAATATTCCTGCTAATTCCTCTTGAAATACTTAGATATTAATGTGAAGATAGTAGGGTTTCACAGAGCTACAGCCTTTGTTATTTGAAGGAAGAAGAATATTTGGAAGCTCAGAAGTTCTCTGGTCATCACATGCTTCAGAGATCTGTCAAAGGATCAAGGACATACAAGTTACTTGGGTTTCCTGGCATAGAGGTAGACATCATGTCCTTAGACATCTAAAATTCCTGAAGCTGAACGCTACTCTAAAAGCATAACTTTTACTTGTAGATTTAAAAAACCAGGTCCAAATACACAGCAAATTATTGTCTTATTAATAAAAAACAAAAAGTTTTAAAATAATAGCACAATCCTGACTGTTGACCTTAGACAGAAAGACATCCTATTTGAAGGTGTCAGCAGATTCCGTTTGAATCAGTATAAAATACTATCAACTAAGGTGGTATTTTCATTGTTGGTGACCAGACACTTCAGAGAACAATATTGATTTTGATGTAATAAGAACACCATATTTTTTATTTAAAAAATATGGACTCCTAAATTTGCTTCCAGTCTTGTCTTTCATTTCTGGATGTTTTAACTAGTTCTACCTCATCTATCCTTCAGCTCAGATAAAATAACCAGATTAAAGATTTTTCATTTAGAAAAGGTAATTTTAAATTATGTTAAATTTGTTCTGGCAACAAGCTTAAAAGCTTTATAAAATTCATTTGATAATATGACAATGCATCAAATAGGACTTAATATTGACTGTGAGATAATTGCCAAAACTCAATATATTCATTTTACCCATTCAAATGGGTGAAATATATTCTGCTCTTTCATACTACAAACGTGTTGATAGGGGAAATTGCTACACATATTGACAGCATTATCACGGTAAGAGCTGCAAGAGGGGGTGCTCAGTGAATCCTCTTTTCACTTTGGAAGCCAGCATTTCAGAATAAAGTAGTCTGTTAACAGAAGTCAAACAAAAGTGTTCTGAACATGATTTTTTTTCAAGCCATGTAATTTATGTTTCTTTATTGAAACCATACTTTTGTTAAAACAGCAGGAGTTGATTAATCTTTCCTTTTAAAGTGAAAAGTATTATAGGAGTATTATATATGTTTTATTAATTTGTACTGTATCTGGAAAATATAAAAAAGGATAACAAAATCTTAATAATGTATGCATGAAATCCAAATTGCAAAATATTCTGGCAACAAAAGGTATGGATTGGGATAGGATTTGCTGCATAGGAAAATCATCAGATTTAAGCTAACATAAATATTTGTTTCTGCTCCTAAGAAAACAGAGTATGTTTAATATAAATAATAAATGATGTTGAATAAGTTATAATCCATATTAACTATATGTAACATTTTTCATTTCAAGAAAGATCTTGAAGCACTACACAGTGATATGCAGTAAACATAGAGCACACTCATCTCACTTATGCTGTGAATCAAAACAAAAATTCAGTGGGAGTACACCATGTCTCACAGTGATAAAACCATGATACAGCCTTAGATACATGATTATTTGCATGCTATTTCTCATTCTGTAAAGTGAGTTCTATTGAATAAAACATAGTGTAAAATATTTTTCAGGCAACAAGAAATTGCAAAGTTTCTGGACTGCATATGAAGTCACCCTGCTTTCAAAGACAGAAACTACTAAAAATACATAATGTTTACAGCAATAAAGGAAAAGGGAACATTCTCTCCTTGATATACAGCTTAATAGTTTGGCATCGTGCTCTGGTTTCAGGTAGTGTGTTCACAGAAAAGCATTTAGTATATAACCACTAAATTCTACAATCCTTTAGGCCGTAATACAAGAGCTGTAGTTCAGAATATAGTTTTAATATACTTTTTCTTTCTATGTCTCCTTATTCACTCTTATATATCCACATCTGGAAAACAAACATATGCAAAATTCTTTTTTCTTTCCCAGCAATTCTGTTCTTTGTGGATCATTACTGGAACACAGCCAGAAAACTGTTTGTGGGCAGACGGGTCTATGGACAGCACTGGTGGTGTCACTTTTGAGATCTGTCCTTTAGGGCAATGTGCTTCCAGAGGACATTCTTATGAAATTATGCTTTAGTAAAAACACGGATCTCAACCTCATGGAGCTGAAGCGCATCTGTGCAATATACTGCTGGACAGTACCAGCTTCCAAATTGTATTTTTTATAACAAGTAATTGTGGTAAGCTGGCGAAACACTAAAACATTCCTTTTCCTCTTCAGAAATTAGTCCTACACCCAGCGTGTTCAGTCACCTTGCATTCTCTGGGTGTAATCAGTCCCTCTCTATGCGTTCAGGATCAACTATACTTTTCTGCCACTTAAATAAGAAGCAAAACCATTTTTTATTGGCTGGCAACAGGAAAGAGAGATAAGGAACTCAATTTTATTTTCTTGTAATCAAAAACTTTGGCAGAAAACAAGCTGCAGCAGCATATTGGGAATAGACAACTGAGACCCTCTATTGACTTTCATCTCTTCCTAGTGAAAACAGTAGGCAAAAAAGGAAAAATACATATGCATTGTCAGACCTCAGACTAAGTTTGCCAAACGGCAAGTGAAGACACCTTCATCTTTGTGTTTATAACCATTATGTTTCATTTGGAAATAATTCTGAATTGATAACTATAGCCACATATTTATTTACTATTTTGCAGTGTCATTTTTGGAAGTGAAACTTCTGTAAAAAAGTCTCACTGGGAAAAAAATGATACTTGAAACAAATAGATTTATTTATTTATTTTATTTAGTTTATTTATTTAATTTTTAAGCATCTATTTACAGTTCAATACTACTTGGAGATGGTGGACAAAATCTGTGCAAACATATGAGATATTGAGGAAGAACTAACTCAGTCTCACCCTAAATTTTTTAAGTCAGAAAGAGTTCCTTGACATCAGACTCATAAATCAACAATTGATCCAGAAGTATGATGGTATTACTCTGGCCAGGAGCTGAGTTCACTGCAAATGGACTAAGTACGGTCAGCCCGGGTGAACAAAAAAATGCAAAAAAGAATGGAGAATAAGGTGCCTTGGTGTTAACCGCAGGTCAACAATTAACTGAACAATTAAAACAGAAACTGCTGGAAAGCAAGATCACAGAATCATTATGGACCTGCCTGGCTGGAGGCTTGTGTTGACCCCTGGATGGAAAGACCCTCTGAGAAAGAGGTTGAAGGAAGATGGTTACATGGGCATGGAACATGGCACAAGGAAGATCCTTGAGACAAATCCATTGGGTGCCAGATCCAGGCGGCTGCCAGAGCCAGACATGGAGCCTGGTCAGAGCATCCCACTGAGGTCACTGGGAAGGCATCAGCAGATGGTGCATGTCTTGGTGGTGTAGGAGTTGATGGGGGGAAGCTCTTTACTGATATAGACTCTGTTGCCTACTTGTCTGATTAGTAATAGTCATACTATTTGATGTTCAGATCTTCAACTCCAGCTGAAACAAAACTAATTCTAGTTCATATAACTGATTTAAAATAGCCTGGCTACTTTTTTTCCCCCCATTCTTTGTGGTTTTTTGATTCCTGTGAAATGAGAAGCAGAAATGATGAAATGCTTTGGTATGCAGTATTTTTTCTTTTGTTGCTGATATTCTACAGCAATCAGATTCCTCCACAATCAGAAAATTACTTCCAGATTAAAAATACAATAGTTAGCAGTTCTCAAATTGTCGTTTTTCAAAGGAGTTAAAATCTCCTTGAAGGTTTTAGAGAACTGCATCTTGCTTCAGTGAAGAAAACCAAAATGTTATTACAAGCATTCCCAGAAACAGACTGAATTTTCATATCCTCAAATGAAGTAGCTTACTTTTTGTTAAACTTACACTTGAATATTGGAATATCATACTAAGTATAAGCACCCTTATCATAGCATCAGGACATTTGGAGCCTGATACAGTGCAATTTTCCTTGATTTTGAAAGGAAAATAACATCTGCTACTTCCTCATTAGGGTTTGCTGGGAATTGCTATGTTAGCTTAAAGCATTTTGGTTTCAATTAATTCATATTTTCCAGTTTAAAACAAGAACAACAACAAACCTCTTTGCTATCTCACATAATTGAATGCTGTGTAACTACACAAATTTCAACTATGCACTTGTGTAAGTGCTGCTTGAAAACCACATATGCTAGAAAATACAAGTCTTCTGGAAAGACTTTTCTTACAGCATTAAGTCTTATCATAAGTTTCAGAAAAAAATGTTCTGATAGTTTCACATCCATCACTGTGGCTGTGGTTGTTTTTTTCTTTTTTCAGGTGATTAGTGTCTACCAGAGAAATCTTATGGGTCCACCAGCCTGTTTTGAATACTGGCAATACGATATATTGTTTAGAAGAAGGCATGATTGTTGATATTTAGCTCCATAGCACTTGCACCTGTCTGGCATTCACAATAGTTGAATTAGAGCACTACAGAGTGAATTCTGCCAATTCCATTGGGTTTGCATTTACAGATAATTTAGTTTACCTCAGTTTCAGTGATATTTAAACATGCAGAATTTTTAGTTCTGAGAAATGTTTTTTATCTAAAACTTACATTAGAAACTTTCATTCATTTATTTTGTGCATATGCATATGTATTTGATCTGTGGTAGCATTTTCCATGTCTTTTCCAGTGACAACTTGCAGTACTCTGAATTTGTCTTCAGCTGTCAGCACTTCTATCTTCTCCTGCTCTAAGTCATCAAATACAAACAACATAAAGGAAATGCAAAGTGGGGTCCATAATATTTGGGTCTTGCCAAGGTTTATTAGAGTGTAGAATTACTGTTTGTTCTGTCAGAACAACGTTATATGTGCATATATGTATAATGTGTGTGTGTGTGTGTGGTGTTTTACAGTCTTTGCTTTATCTTATGAAGCTGTATTTTGTATGTGGTTAGAACTACCTTTTGCAGCAGAAAACTTGCCACTGTTCTTGTTTGCATGGACACAGCCCACCTGACGTACATTTGTGCATTTTGCATTGGGCTGTTTCTCTTCTCTGATGATAAAGAGATGTGAAGTCTTTCTTGGTACTCTGGAATCAGCACAAGATAGCAATTTTTTGTCCTCTGCGTGCTGTTATCTTTCCTCACTCTTATCTTTTTCAGTTTCATAATGTCAACGAGAAAAATATAGTTACATGTCATTACTTTTGAAAAGAATGATAAATCATATTTTAGTCCAGCTTGTTTATTTGACAAGGTGGGGTTTCGTTGTTTGTTTGTTTTTGTTGGTTTTTCTTTGTTTTGTTTTGGTTATGGTTTTGGTTTTGTTGTGTTTTCATTTGTTTTGTTTAGTTGTTTATTTGCTTGGTTTTTCCTTTCTGCTGTTTGAAATTGTGCTGGTTTCAGCTGTGATAGAGTTAATTTCCTTCACAGTGGCTGGTTTGGGTTTGTATTTTGGATTTGTGCTGAACACAGTGTTGATAATATAGAGATGCTTTTGTTATGCTGAGCAGGGTTTACCCAGAGCCAAGGTCTTTTCTGCTTTTAGTGCTGCCATGCTGGCAAAGAAGTTGGGGGTGACCCAATGCAGGGTCAGGTGACCAAGCCTGAAGGCAGGACAGGTGACCCAAACTGACCAAAGGGATATTCTAGACCATGTGACATCATGCTCAGTATATAAAGTGTGGGGAAGGAGAAGGAGGACATTTGGAGTGACGGCTTTGGTCTTCCCAAGTCACCATTACCTGTGATGTTACCCTGCTCTCCTGGGGATTGCTGAATCCCTACCTGCTTGTGGGAAGTGTGAATTAATTTCTTGCTTTGCTTTGCTTGCTTTTCCTATGCAACTGTCTATATCTCGACCCATGAGTTCTTTAACTTTTCCCCTTCTGATTTTCTCCCCAATCCCACTGGTGGGGCAGTGAGAAAACAGCTGAATGTGACTTTTACATAAAAATGATATCATTGTTCATAGATTTTTATGTCTCACTCTGTAAGAAAAACTGACAATCATATATATAGCAGGTGATCTCAGAAGGGGCAAACTATGGTGCAGTTATATCCTGGTCTATGGTAGGATCGCCCACAAAATAAATAAAAGTTGTGAAGAGAATACACAATAATATATACAATTCTAGAGATATTTTTTCAAATCAATGTGACTATACAATTCCCTTGGAAAAACCCCTCATTTTACAGAAATATTCTCAGAAATATTCTTGGTTAAAATTATATATATATACACACACACACACACACACATACACATATATACACATCCACATAGATACATAAAAAAACTCCATGTGATGCATAATGTATATATGTCTTTATATTGCACAGAATATAATGTACATTTAGTATACAATTTTGCATTATATGTAAAACATAATTTAAAATCAATTAGAAGTCTTCACAATGGAGCAAAACACAGAGCTTGATCTAAACCAAATTGCTGAACTTAAACTTTGAAAGTGGTGTGTGTGCATGAGGATGATTTGAAATTTTAAAAATATTAGATTTTAGATATGAATATGTTTGAAATACAATCTTTTTCATATTTCACTGGTTGGACATGAACAATACCAAAACATAAAACTTTAACTAATAAGAGATGTACAGTTGAAAACCACTGTTGATTAGATTTTTTATGAATGCTCTAACAGTCCATATTTACACTTTATTTTGCCATACATGTAAACTAAAGGACTAGAAGTGTAATTTTTTTAAGACTGAGTTTGAGCCTCTGAAATGTTTATATATTTATTTGTTTGGGTTTTTTTTCATCACTGTCACGTTTAACCCAATATTGGAATTGGATACAAAGTTAAAGTCATATATTCCAGAACTTTCCAGCAGAACTGTGAATGGCTGAGAAGATGGACAAATCTCTGCTTAGTACATAACCTATGTCAGGAATAGTTTGTAAGAAAGTATAAGCAAATTCATATATGTATACACATCGCAGTAAGGTGAACTTAATTCAGGGTACTCCATTTTTCTATTTATATATAAATATTTACACATAAAAAAAATTTGTAACATACTAACTATCCTGAAAAATATTATTTTCAGAACAGAACATGCTCCTAGAACTATAGAATTTTTAATATAGACAATATATAAAATTGCATGCTAAAAGAGATTTGAATTTTTTGGTGAGTTTATTAGTTATTTCAAAGAGTACTTTAATAAACATGATACTACCTTGATGTTGCAGAAATAACCTCCTCCATTTTCATTAATTTTTGCTACTAGACAGAGAATTAAAATGCCAAATAATTGAAAGTCGATGAAAAGAAAGAATATATAGGCAGATTGTGCTAAGAAAATTTGGGAAAATTAATGTGAGTAGATTCTAAGACTGAAAAGGAATAGAGCACCTCGATCTTCACCTTGCTCTAAAAGGAAAGAAGAAATCCTGCTTGTTAGTGATGTTACAGCTTTCCTGGAAAGATTTCGGGGTGGTGCAGCAAAACCTCCCCAGCCCTGCCCAGGAAACACAGAGAGTCTCAGGAGTTGCACATGGGCAGTGTTTGCATAATGCCACCCAGCAGTGCAACAGATACTAGGAAAGCTTTCATGCAATATTGTGAACTGGTTTATCGAGTCTCATCTGTGTTGATTTGGACTGTGAATATATAATAGTGGTAACTAGATTAATGAGTCAGACTTATAAGGCTGTTAAAACTTTAAGAGGACTAACAGTAAATTATTGGTTTCACATATGAGGAATTTTCCTGTTTGTTTGTAGCAGGACTTTGAGTTTAACATTTTACATAAAGAGAATGACAAAAATAATTGTCTTCAGATTACAGACTAAATATATTCACCTGAGGTACATCAAAATATAAAAATATGTACTTCTTCTGCTGTTGGTTTTCAAAGATCTGTGTTGAATTTTAGTTACTCCCTGTCATTTACAAGCATTGCTCCATAAAACTTACTAACTCTGACTGCAGGTGTTTTTTGAGTTGGGTCTTTTAATGTCATTTGAACACCTTGTGAAAATGGATATTCAGGAAATGCAGTGTATGAATGCATAGAAGCGAAGAAATGTCATTTTAAAAAGTTTTGGAAAGATTAAATACCAAGACTTTCATTAAGCAGAGGAAGGATCCCAGAGGAACAGAAACCCATTTGTTTAAACAAAACTAGAAGGTGGACTGCCAGATTTGCCAGTTAAGCATTTGCACCTGGCTGACAATATGTTGATACAGATGGTAGCTAATGCAACATTTGGCCATGTTCTACATTGGCTGGAATAAAATATTTTTCTTTGGGACATCGAGTTAATATTTTAGCTTCACTTTATTTAGGATAAAACCCACAATGTTAAATAAATAAATTGACATAAATGACACACCTATGCACATCTTTCCTTTATTGGGTACCACAAAGAATCCATCCAGTCATGAAAATGCAGATATTTGACTAAAGTTACCAAGGATGACTACTTCACATATGAGAAAAACATTTGTTTTCCATGCTATTTATTTATTAAATTATTATAAAATAGACAGAAAAAACCCAGCAGACCTGTCTGGTTATTTTTTTTTTTTATTTTTAAATTTGCTAAGTCTGTCTGGGATAAAGTTAGTTTTCTTTATAGTAGCCTCTTTAGTGCTGTGTTTAAGATTTAGGACTGAAATGGTGTTTTATCCATTTCTGAACTGTGTTTGCACAGCACCAAGGGTTTCTGCTTCTTACTCTGTCTTGCCTTCTTCCCTTACATCTCTCCAGTGAGTAGGCTGAGGGTGCATGAAGTGTGGAGGGGACACAGCTGTGACAACTGACCCCATTTAACCAAAGGGATGCTCCACACCATATGACTCCACACTGAGGATACTGCTGTTCCTAGACAACCTTTGCTCAGACACTGGCTGGGCATCAGTCTGTGGGTGGCAGGTGGTAAGTGGTTGCCTTTGCATCTCTTTTTTTTCCTTCTTCTTTACTTATAAAACTGTCTTTATCTTGATCTATTTTTCTTTCTGCATTTTTGCCCTTGTGATTCTCACTCTCTATAGTGCTAGATTGCCTGATACTTAGTTGTCAGGGTTCAACCCACCGCACTAACCAGACCTTTACATATTTGCTGTGCACAAATGTAAGATTTGTGTGGGGTTTTTTTTTGTTGTTTTTTTTTTTCCATTTTAATAAATTTGGAGGGGTTTTAAGTTTTATTTTAAACGGTAGTTTTCTTACCTCTAAGCTCACCATACTTTAACATATTTTCCTGTCATGTCAACTCCAGGTTTGTAATTGTTCCATTTCTCTGAGGCCTTAAATCCAATACAAAACTATCTGTAATTTACTGTACAGTTATTCACACTGAATAAATTATTTCAAATTTCTGAAATGCCACCTATGTATGGCAACCACTTAGTGGTCATATTTCAAAGTGATTTAGCTTTCTCTTCCTTATGAATCTTTTCCCCTGAAGTGAACCCAGTGTATGCATAAGATACAGTTCCAATTGTTTGACAACTGTTTGATATGTCAGATGTAAGATGAATCTTCTTTTGAACATTGATTCCCATGCCAACAGACAAGAAGGTCAATAAATTAAGTTTCAGTTTTAAAACATATAAATAAACTTACTTAATAAGTGCTCATTTTCTTTTCTAGGACTTATTCTGGTTTGACAGGCAAGGCAGTGAGAATATTCAATTATTTTAGCAATAAATTCTTGGCTTGATATATAAAGTTAGTTTTCCCTAGCCCATAAACAAGACTTTGAGTAAAGAAAACAGACTAGCTTAAAATACTACTAAAGCGATTTGCACCAGGAGGTGTGCTTGTGTGTGACAAATACTTGAAAAACAGGCTAATAATATTTGCTCATTACCTCTTTCTTGATAGTTCATTTCTACTTGGTTTTTCTTCTGATTTTCATTAAATAGGATAGTTTGGATTCACTCACTGAGACAAAGAGGTCCTTTGGGGGCTAAAAAGACTTTTTCCAGAGTTGAAAATACTGTTAAAGGTCTACATACTGTGGTTTTACATGTACGTGTCTGTGTAAATCACAACTCTTTTCTATCACCCGCTTCTATACTGCTGTTGTAATCTTGGTGTTTCTGTCTGCAAGACTATTTTTTGAAGTCTATTTTATTTTAAATCTATGAAGTATACTATCAAAATCAATCTAGATACTTCTCTGCATCATTCAGAAAACTGGGTAAGGAATGAGAAGAGACATAAACTACCCCCTTTAGATATAGCAAGTGCTATCTCTATGGAACTAATGAGCTAGCTAAATGCATTAGTCATTACAAATCTGAAAAAAAACCTTGAAGACATATTCAGTATTTATGTGTATTTCAGGATATTGCAGGAACTGACGAACAGTTGTGTTACAATTGGAAAGAAAATTGGCAGAAAACTGGGAGCACTTCAAAAAACTTATGCACTCAGAGAAGCTACAGCAGGAAGAATTAAAGTTTTGTTTTCAATTTCTTTACATAATAGGTTGATAGAAAAGGAAATATCTGTGTAGCAGAAGTATAACTGTCCTTTCTGAACTCAGCCAGCACAGCGGCTTATTCAGGAATCATCCTTCTACTTCAGCGCATGTATTTTTGAAACATCTAGGTTTACTACATTTGAAAAAGACCAACTATGATTTTAACTATTTGGAGCAATTACCTTTATTTATTTATTTATTTTTTTTTTTTTTAATGGCAAAAATGGACATGCCCAGACTGGAAAGAAATTGGGTTATTCTCTCTACTTAGCCCTCCTCTCCTCAGTTAACAGTAGGAAACCATTTACCTTGTGTTTGTAAGTCTCTTCATATTCTAGTCTTCATACACAAACTACAGTTTCTCATGCTGTCAGGAGTAAAGCATGTTTACTTGAAAAACAAACCACAGATTCTGTTAGGTTGCATACATGATATACAGCACTGTTATTTTTCAATAATTGTTTCAAAGGATCCATGAGACCTGATAAAGGGAGACCAAGATGAGGTTAATTGCAAAGAAAAAGTTTCTGTGCTAGTATAAATTTGAACATGTATGAAGATTTCCACAGAGTTGAATTCTCCACTGGAATTTTACTTACACATGGCAAGAGTCCACAGAAGAGAAATTGATGTCTAAGCTAAAATCTGCACACAGGAGAATTTAAACAGCTCAGCAAAAGGAAAACCATTTAGCAGCATTTAACTCTCAACGTAGCTCAGGCTGGAGAATGTTCCCAAGGCAACTCAGTTGTGATAATCTTGTTTCAGAGGGTAAGAGAACTCAATAGTATGGATAAGGCCTATTCTGTGTTCTTACTTTTTCTAGATGGATATTTTGGAATTGTTTATTAGATATAGCTACTATGATATATTCTCATACATGTCCCATACATTGTCCTAAAGCCTTATCATCTTCACTCTTTTCTGGCAATAAAATTTATACAATTAAATCCAATTTTATTTTAGGATAGGAAGAAAAGTATTTGTTTCTGATGTAATTATTGAAGACATTTGTAAGTCTACCTGAATGTATTCTTAAAATATTTTAGAGAATTTGGCTAATGATATATCAAATTCACTTACAGTGCAGATACATGAAGAATTTTAGACTAGGTCACCCTAATGTGTCATGGACATGACTGATTTGTCTCAGGAGAGGGCATGCAGTTGATTCAGTTCATAGATATGATATTTGAGATGCCTTAAGGTGTTTCAGGGATCCATGTGGAAATACCTCATCTAATACAAAATCTATAGGATGCTCTTACCCTTTTGGACTATTAAGTGGATCTGGGATATTGCAAGACATCTCTGTGGGACTAGATGTTTGTGTTTGAGGCACTGCGCTGTGCCTTTTGATAATGCAATCACTAAAGTGCAACTCAGTTGATCAGATATTAAGTTCTAGTCAGAGGATCAACTCCTTCGATCGCACTAGAGTATTGACTAGCAGATAATGATGGGAGCTTGAATACCATATGTAGACACCTGATTGACTTGTCTTAACTGGGAGCTAAAAAACTAGTAAAAGCTTTTACTTGAACTGCTTTTACTTGTTCCTGTATATGTAATTAATTGACAGTGAATGCAAGCTAATGTGATTTAATGTAAAATGCAGTTAAAGACTTTAGTTATGTCACCTTACATAAGTTAAGCATTAGCCAAGTATTCTTTTACTTACGTAGTGTGTCTTTGTTATGACACAATGGGTAAATCAATGACAATATTTTGAGGGCTTTTGTGTGGGTTTTGGTTTTTTTTCCTGTCTGTTTCTTAGGTCATTTGTGTTAAGAAGGCAGCAGAAACAGCTAAAGCTGGTGAATAAACAAGATTTCTAGGTGAAGCAGGAGAGGAGTCCTTTATCTCTCATATACAGAATCACAGAATGGTTTGGATTGGAAGGAACCTTAAAGACCACCTCATTCCAACCCCTTGTCATGGCCAGGTGCACCTTCCACTAGACCAGGCTGCACAAAGTCCTGTCCAAGCTGGCCTTGAACATTCCAAGGATGGAGCAGCCATACACATTCAATGCCATTTGTAAAGATGCCTTGTTAGGCTCCTGAAAGGTACTCTTCCAATCAAGCAAAATTGTTACCTTAGGGCTACAGCTTTTGGCATAAACTTATGAAGTCATATAAGAGTGCATAGGCACTTTTGATGTGTCATCTTTACCTATATTTCAGTATGAGTACAGTTTCTGTAAAGACTAAATTAATTCTCATTTGTCTTTCTAAATTTGTTTGTTCAGAATTTCTACCAACTTTAAATGCTTTAGGTTTTTAACCTCCTTCACAACCAGGAAAAATTTACTTTTGCTATAAACATCCTTTCATGTTTGTCAACATTAATGAGGTTGTAGTCTAATAAAGAGGTTTCCAGTATGGTAAATTGTCTGTCATATTGCTTTAATCTCCAAAGAAACTCAAGATCGTGCTGTAATTCCTGAACATAGAAACTTGTGAGGTGAGACTGTGTGCTATCTTCTGTTCTATCTCACAATCTTAAATAGGATCTGGATGTTGTTTACTGCTCAAACATCCTTTATAACTCTGACTTTGCTTCTTTCAGCTCTCAAAGTCTGTAATATTTCAGAGAGAATCTGGTTAATCAGTCTTTTATCTGTACTTTTTTTGCCTTTGCAACAAACAGAACTCCCAAGTCAGAGAGTAGATTCCCTTTATGCAGCTACAGCTAAGAGGGAGAGCCTTCTTCCTGTTGCTAAACTCTGTTAATCAGAACCAGTTCTACATAAAAGGATTTTTCATATGTGTGCACAAAATATTTTTGTGCAAGCAAGGAGAAACTATGCACACTTTATGATTCTATGGTGTGTTAGTTCTTCCTTGGTGCAGAAGTATTGAAGTGAAAGCATTATTCATGAGTCACCAATGACAATCATGCTATCTTTTCAAATCATCATCAGAATGCATCACAAAAAGGAATTTTTCAGTCTCATAAAATTTTAGATGTTTTACTTCGACAGGATATCTTGCTGCATTGCCAGCTGAAACCTCAAAACCAAGGACACTCAAGCACTCATGGATAAGCAGCTGAGCAGCTGCCCTTGCAGCATGGAAAAACAGAAAAGATCATTATTACCCTTCACCTTATTTTGCTATGATAACACATGCTGTCAGATCAATGGTTGATATTGGCAGCATTCTACATTACAAAACTTCATAATAGGATCAGAGGGCTTGAAAGATCTGACTAATTATTTCAGCTGATCCTGAATGAGAGAGAAACTATTTTTAAATAAGCTAAGAAAATAATACGATTTTTACTTAAAAATTAGAAGGGAAAAGAGGAATGAACTGCATAAGCAGAGGGATAGAATTGGGTGAAAAGCCTGGAAAACATATATAGAAAAAAAAGGGAATTAAAATAGACAGTGTCAACAAATAAAGAAATGAGAAATGAACAAAATGGGAATGCAAAGAATATAAGCTGAAGTATCTGTTAGACATAAACCACAATACAGATTGTAATAATTTGATATTTATGCAAAAATATTTGAACATCTGATCAAAATATTCAGAACTTTGCTGTACAAGTCACCAGTTTGATCTGACTGGACCAGCTCAGAGATGTGGTTTGGCCAGATGTTCCTGGGACACCAGTCCAAACCTCCAGGATTCTGTGATCTGTTGGAAATACTCATGGAATCACAGAATGTTGAGGGGCTTGAATAAACTTAAAAATCATCTAGTCCCAACATCCCCCCTGCCATGGGTAAGGACACCTCCCACTAGACCAGGCTGATCAAGGTCTTATGAAAAGATTGATATTTAAAATGTGATTTCTAAAAGAAATTGTGAATTCCAGTTACTTTTCCCTGTCTTCAACAGTTTTCACTTCTTCAGATGTAAATCAAAGGGAAAGTGTCTCCATGTGCTAAACTTGTTTATTCTCACTGACCTATGACAATTGCTTCATATTCCCTAATGTCATTTAATTCAGTTTTTCTGAGTACAGATTTTTTTAAAAATAATTTGCGTTTAGTTTGGTTACATTTTCCCCCAGATTTGGAATGGTAGATGAGAGTCAATCCTTAACACACATTAGTGCATTTCAGGACACTGACCAATAATCATGGAAAAAAGCTCATTGCTTTCATCCAGAACTATTCCTGTGATACCATGCATGGCATTCTTGCCCCATCATGTTAGCATTCTGGTTTCTGCCAGATTCTCATGGAACAGCCGTATATGAATGACTCAAAAACATAAAGTCAACTGAGTACAAGAATTAAATGAAAAATTTATTGTGAGAAAGTCAGAGACTGCATTTTAAAGAGAAGGAAGCACCTTTTTTCCTTTAAACTTTCTTTTTTTTTCTTTGCTCTTTCGGATGCTACTTTTCTTATCAAGTTTTATGTGTACAGTCCCTGTCATACCTAATTTTTAGATATGTAATTTATTTGTAATATATATATATATATTTTTTTTGCCTTTGATTTCAAAGAAAATTTGATCTTGACATTTGACAAACTACATCAGCTCCAGAGATAGTTTCAATTTTTACTTTTATGGATTTCTAATTCTTTCTTACAAAGATGAAAGAACAGAATATTAAATAAATGTTTTAGTGGTATTTGTTTAAGATTTTTTTTTTTTTTGCAGTTGGATTTTATTTTCTTGGGGACAGAGAGTTTCTTGGGGTTTCTGGGAAGTTTGGGTAGAGTTTTTCTTGTTCACCCATAATGAAAATGAAACCTGTCTAGCCTTATGGTTTATTGTGAGTTTTGCATGATTAGCTGGAGTCCTAGTCTGTATTATGATTTTGCTAAGATGTTTGGATCTTAAAGTCTTCTTAACTGTGCCATTAATAACAGACTTCAATGTGTGTTTAGAATACAGTCATAGATTTTTGCTGGGATCCACAAAACATAGAATGGACTTCTGGTTTTTATTAAAATGATAATTACAGAGTACACTGCCTTGTCATTCCTCTGATACAAAAAGTATCTCTTTACCACCATCTAATATTAACTTTAACTTTGTCCATGTTTAATATTGCCCACATCTATTAGCACGGTAACAATCATTCTTACTCATGCGGCCACAACAATGAAACAAAAGCTTTCATGCATATCTGCTAGTCATTCCATACATTCCTGACTAAAAGAGCTTATTAAGAATAAATCAGTTCTTGTTTATATTGTAACATGAAAATGAATTAAAGAGTAATAGAAAGCAACCTGGCATAAACACCTGCTGAAAAACACTCCATGTATAGTTTAAAGACCATTTAACTTAGAGATCTGTTACAGCTATCCTGCACAAGCATTTGTCATACAAACCTAATGCATAATATGTCTAGAATTCACCTAGACTGTAGATATGAAAATATGTAATGGGAAACATTTCTGGTTTGAGAATTTTTCCCTATTTTTTGAGTGGTAAATCAACAAGATTTGGCAAGAAGCTAACTGTAATTCAGAAAAAAAATTTGAATAGGAAAAAGAAAGGTAAAAAGGGCCAACTGTGTCCTGGAGTTCATAAAGTTGAGCATTGCCAGCGGGACAAGGGAGATGATGGTTCCACTCTACACTGCAGTGGTGCTGCCCAAGTAAAATACTGGGTGTAGTTTTGGGTACCTCACTGTAAGCAGGACTTATTGGAAGTGACTGAAGTGACAAAGAAGGTGAAAGGTCTCAAGGGCAAGACTTACAAGGAGTAGTTGAGGTCACTTGACTCAGTTTAGAGAAGAGAAGGCTGAGGGATTACCTCATTACAATCTACATCTTCTTTAAGGTGCTCAGCAGAGGGGTAGGCACTGATGTCCCTCTGGCTACCAGCAGCAGGACACAAGCAAATGGAATCAAACTTCATCAAGGGACATTCACGTTGGCCATTAGGAAAAGCTTCTTCACTGAGAGGGTAGTCAGTCACTGGAACATGTTCCCCAACGAAGCAGTCATTATCAAGCCTGTCAGAGTTCAAGGAGCATCTGGACAATGCTCTCAGTAGCGTGCTTTAGTCTTAGGTAGTCCTGCTACCTAATTTCTGCATTTGATTTCATCAGAACTCAAGAATGTATAATTACATACAGTTTTATGTAGCCTTGTATAATATGGATATCTATGCTAACAAAGTGTTACTTATAAAATATTTTATTGAAAAGAAAAAGAAAAGAGCTTCATCATAGCATACTTGGATTTCTGCCCCTTCCTATGTTTGCTAAATCTATTTGAAGTAAACTAGAAGTACAGTACTTTCACCTAAGTGTATTCAGGCATGAAATAGAATCATGCATTTTTAAGTAAATTGCTTTCTAACAAATTTATTTCAGAATATGCACATAATTAGAGTCACAGCTCTGCATAGTAGTCAGTCAGTATTATATCACTATTTGCCAACCACCACTTTGTAAACAAGATGTGCCATCTCAGGATGTGCATTCCATTTCAAAATTTTACTGGTGCTTACTCAGAGATAAGAGGTATTTCAAACTGAGACATTTTATTCACTAACCTGACGTCAGACTTTGATCAAGGAATCATGTTGACAGTAGGATGCTTATTTCCATGTAGCTTGATTAAAATAATAGAATTTTAGAAACAATTGGAATTGTGTCATTGCATATCAGATAAGATGCTGCATTTGTCTTGTTATGGTGATGTGAACTTATCAAGACTTCAGTGTATTTTTTTTTTCTGAAGCTCTGTTACACAGCAGATGGGATGTCTAACATCCTTTTCTATTTGAAACATGCGAGCTCTAATCAACAAGAGGGTTTAGAATGTTAAACCAGCCAGCCATAAGAAATATGTCACACAGTTTGCTGTCAACCTAATTAATTAGATAGCATTATTTGTTGTCCCCAATGAACTCCGATGAGCTCAATGACTGATAATAGCCTCATTCTTATGAGGGATTTTCTCTTAATTTTATTCACTTTGATTTAAGAAAGAGTGTTTAAAGAGGGAAAAAACATCCTACCACTATGAAGGGTCATTCAGAAATGCATACTGGTGACTTATTAATATGAGCAAACATTTAGCCTGTTACTAAGGTCATTTTAATTTTAAATCTCTCAGAGTAATGTTTCTTGAATAATTACTATTTCAGTAATTATCTTGCACTTTCATAACACATTTCTGGACGTGTTTTGTAATAGAGTTCTTGCCCTTCAGATTGTAGAAAGACTCAATAAAATTATGTGAACATCATTTATAATACAAGACAAACAAAATCTTAGGGTTAACATAACATACAGGTCTTCAAATCAATGTTAAATAGAAAAGTTAATGGTCTGTTTTCAGTCAGGAAAACATAATTATTTGCTTTTCTTATAAATTAAATGTTTAGATTTGCACTAGAATAAATAGTTTGATGAAATTTCAAAAAGGGACCAGCACCCCCCTGTCTTGCAGTTCCGTTTCCAGCCGTGCAACTGGATCTTAAAGAGACAGTACCAATCTTGGGCACAGATAGCTATGGAACACCATAACATTTCAGGTTACCCAGGACACTATGAGATTTTATATGGTATGTGGCTTGGTTTGTTTTTCTTTTTTGTTGTTGTTTTCCTTTCCTTTAAATGAAAGAGCTCAATCTCTTTTCCAAGTAACAAGTTATGGGTCAAGAGGAAATGGTCTCAATTCATGCCAGGGGAAGTTTAGATTGGATATTAAGAAAACTATCTTCCCTGAAAGGGTTGTTAAGCACTGGAAAGATTGTCCAGGGAAATGGTTGAGTCACCGTCCTTGGAGGTATTTAAAAGACAAGTAGCTGTGACACTTAGGAATGGTTTAGTGGTGGATGTGGCAATATCATATTTATAATTGAACTTGATGCTCTTGGAGGTCTTTTCCAACATAAATGATACTATGATTCTATTAATCTTGAATTCTTGGTAGAAATTCAGTAAGGACAGCAGTTTCCAGTTTGTATAATTGGCAGCAGCGAGGACATATTACCTGTGCTTTTAAAGCCTTGAGGTTCAGACGGAACTGGATCCCACTTCCTCAGTAGATGCTCTGCAAAGTGCAGGAACAGAGAACCTGTAAGTGGCAGTGACTGCTGTGTTTTAGGGTGAGTTCAATAGTTGGGATTTGATAGGCAGGCTTTATGTAACAGTGGGATGTATCTTTGGAAACAATAGAAACAGAGCACCTAGTTTGTGACTTCCGGGTGACTTCTCTTTGACACAAATGCTGAACCCAAGTAGAAAAATTTGTGTGAATTAATAGATGTAGGGTCTGATGTTTAGGATTAAGTCAAGATGGAGACAAATGCCAAGCTTGAAAGTACTCTGCAAACCAGTTTCTGGAAAACATAGACAAATTATTTCTAGTAACAAAAATTTTAAAAAACACATCAAATTAACTACCAAACCCCCTCCACCCCCTAAAAAAACCAAACAATTAAAATCAAAAGAAAAACAGAAAAAAATTTCTAGCTTGGATTTCTTTCTCTTTTATTTTTTTCTATTACTTTGTAAATATCTATGTTTAAAAAATACATTACTACCTCATACTCTTCATCAAACTTTTAAGGTGCTCTCCAAGAGTTTAGAATGCATTTTTCAGTCACTGCAGCAATATTTGAAATGATGATTTATCACTGGCTTTATTATTTTATCTTGCAAACACTAGACACACTGCTAAATATCTTTCTAAATCCAGGAAGAAGAAAAAGAAAATAATTTTTCTGCTGTCATTGAAAATTCAGGTCAAAGTTTCCTGACACATAGATTTTCTTGAAGGATATACAGTTAAGATCAATATAGTGCCACTAAAAAAATACATTTTTGCTGAGTCATCTGAAAGAAGCTTAGGAGTCTTTGTTTTTAGCAAACACACTTAATTATAGAGCCTGGATATACTCAGTGGTCTGTGAAGGTTAATATCTGTCCATAAAAGTGATGTGCTGCGTTTCTTTTGTCTATTCGCCTACGTGTTAACAGGAATTTTCAAATATAATTGAATTCTTCACCCTATTATCAAACTAATACTGACTATAAAATTTTACTTGTGGGTCAATGGGTGGATACATAATGCCTTTTATAAGCTACTTCGGCTTTCTTTGGATGTTCTTATGACACAAATCTTCGCAGTTGATTCCCTTCAGGAACAGTTTTCAAAGGTGTTTTTTTAGCATTTATGACAGCATTTTTGTAAATGGCTACATACTAGCTATCTGTCTGGATATTCAGATAATAACGTTTTTAACCAGAGAAAAAAAAATGGAAAATATACATATACATTCATATATATATATATATATATACACACATGCACACATATACATGTGTACGTGTACATATATGTGTGTGTGTGTAATAAAACATATCTCATATAGATAAATAAATTGAGCAATAATATATGTATAATTATTATATTTTCAAGGATTAATTCCTCTCTTGATTTGTCTACATGCTACCTGTACAACCTAGAAACGAAATCCAGGAAAAAAACCCATACAAACTCACACTATCACACCCACCTCCTTCCTCTGAAAACAAACACTCCCAAATCAAACTAAAAACCCCTAGACTCTTCTCCTCGGAACTAATATGCACTACAGGAACAAATTATTATTATTTCAGGAAACATAAAAATGTACAACAAGAAAATTCCTCAAAGTCAGCTAATGCTTTCTCCCCCTCTTGCTAAAGAGTGCATTATGTGAAAAAACATGTTTTTAATAATCTGACGTTGTTGTTACTGGAATTTAGAAGATGTAAGAAAAATGCTAAGTTTTAAAGAATTCTTGGAGGAATACTACCATTGTTATTGAAAAATATATGGTTTGGAATGTGTTATGAGCAATTTATAAATGAATTTACCTGCCTTTTTAGGGATATTAGAGCTAACTAAATTACTAGTATTATCATGGAGACAAAAATATATTCCCTGCACACCACTGAAAAGTGCTGTTAGAAAAATATTTCTTCAGGCTACATGAAGTAATAGTGGCTTTGATACTATGAAAGAAAAGGAATGAAAAAAGAAATAAACCAAAAAAAATCATAAACTTTGCAGAAAGAAAAAAAGAAAAAAATATTCTTGTTACATGAGAGAAACTTGTAAAAAAAAAAGGACAAAATCAGTGTGAAGAGAAGGTATAATGCTATAAAAAACTAGTATATTTCATATATACATGACTCAAATTCAATTATTTTGCAAATTTTAGAACAATTTAACAGAATTAGATTTTATACCACTGTAGGGCCATTATCATTGGTTGAAAGAAAAACAGATACCTTTTGTCTTTAAATATATGTAATGGAAATAAGAAGATATCATCTTATTTTAGTATTGACTCTACAGTTAGGCTGTAGAGTGGCTGTCATATCCAAAATGGCATTATTTGATGTGCAGTCCATTAATCCTTATCTATTGAGTAGAAACCATCAGCAATCATGGGCCAGTTTGGGATGGTTGTATGAGAACATCTTGGGTAGGACAAGAAAGACCTATCCCCAACGTTACAAGATATTTTGGTGGGAAGACCTATCTACTATTGCAGCAATCAGGAAAGCTGATTTCTCTGAAAGTGTGATTTGGTACAGTGAGTGAGAGGAAGTAGTCACTTACAGACTAAACTCAAGACGAAATGTTAGTCATTTTTTATATCAAACTGACTCTTGCTATTGAGTTTTGCATTTCACCCTTTTTCAAATCTGGAGGAAAGGTACAACAGTCAGATATAGTAGCATTAAAGTAAGAGAAGAAAGTATTTAGGTTCTACATAAAATTTAACACAGATTCCAAGTAGTAACTGAACTGAAGAATAGTCTCTCAATAGAAAGTGAAAACTTCATGACCTGAGTTTTTAAAATCTGGGCTTGATTGGTTATATTTATTGTACAGAATAGCTACTCATATTGGCAAGGAGAGGTACAGATGACTTATATAGATCCTGTTCAGCTTTAATATCTGTTAAAACATGGATGCATTCCAGGATTGAACTGACTGGGTTCAGGGAAGTTCACTAGCTCCCAGCATGGAAGCACCTGCCTGCCTTGCTACCTCAATTCAAACTAATTTGCAAATCTGTTCTTCACAAAGTTACTGATTAAATGAGCTAAGTCATTCATATTTTTTTTCTGAAAGAGGAAGTCTGACAAAAACAGTGTAAAAAAACAGATGCAGAAGCACATAATGAAATTAAAGTATTAGGAGTACTGCAGTGCTAGCATGTTTTCCATCTGCTCCTTGTGTGCATGTGCAGCTTTTTGCCAACACAGTCACTAGAAAGAAGGGAGACTTTGTATATTAAAATAGAACCTTGTTTTGTCAAACAAATTGTTAATGAGATTTCCAACCAGGTTTTTTTAAGGCTTATATTTCATCTGTTAAAAGCAGTTCTGGAACAGGCATGCTAGTGTTAGTGGATATTAGTCTCCAATATCTGGTATAATGGGCTGTGATAAAATGAATGAACAAGTCTTGGTGACTGTCCCAAAGACCTTTTACATTTAAAAGGCTAAATAAAGCAGGGAAATCAGGCGTCATGTAAATTCTAGATATGCAAAATCTAAGTAAAGTTACTGTGTGGTTTACTTTTTATTATGGATGTCCTAGAGGGCAGAAATAAGGTTTATAGAAGGGTGTAAATGAAAATAGTCTGAGCTGCTTAGGTAAACTCTGGAACTGTGTTTCCTTCTCTAAGAAATTAAATAGGAGAGGATCCCACTGTACTCACGTCTCATGAGATCCCACCTGGAATACTGTGTGCAGTTCTGGAGCTCCAGCTTAAAAAGGCCATAAAACTGTTGGAGCAATCCAGAGGGTAACCACAAATTTGAGAAGGAAAGTAGAGCACTGCCCCTAGGAAGGCAGGCTGAGAGAGTTGGAGCTGTTCAGCTTGAAGAAGAGCAAAGTATTCACTTATGGGAGTGCTGAGACACTAGAATAGGTTGCCCAGAGAAGCTGTGGATGTCCCGTCCCTGGCAGTGTTCAAGGCCAGGCTGGATGGGGCTTGGAGCAACTTGGTGTGGTAAAAGGTGCTCCTGCCCATGGTAAGGTGATTGGAGAAAGACAACCTTCCAGATCCCTTCCAACCCAAGCCATTCTATGATTCTATGATTTTATATTGTAAGTGTATTGGAAACATTTCCTTGTACATAATTCCAAAATTTAAACTTGTATTTTTTGTAAAGACCTGCCTTTCTACTTCTGTTTTTAATATCGAGGGCTTCTTCAAACAGAATGATATGCATAGGTTTTTAAAAATAATGTTTTCACAAGAAAACTAATATATTATTTCTTTGGTCTTCCTCTGTGAAAAAACTCAATGATCCATTTAATTAATACTTTTATTTCTTTAAATTATGTTCCTTATTAAAACAGACTGGAAAGTACTAATTATATAAATTGCTTCAAAGAGTAGGATAATACTAGAATTAAAATTACAGTGACTGACATATTTTAAATGCTGATCACCTTTATAGTTAAATCACAAACCAGGTGACAAGGCAGTGTAGAGTAACAAATATTAGTGTTACATAACCAAAAAATACAGGTGATTTTCAGATTTTTAAATTATAATCACTTGTATCCATAATTAAATCAGACACTGCTGAGGGAAAATGTCAAAACACCTTTAAGCCCTGTCCAGAGCACTCCTTTCGATGGAGTACAGAATTTTGGATACAGTTTTGAATCTCAGCCACAATTCTACCAAACCTGTTAAAAACTGTACACCTGCCTCTTTCAATAATCCCCCCTTGGCTAATTGATTTGGGTTCTGGTGATTGTACTGGTCCAGGACTTCTACAAAATCATGCTATTTTTGATTAATTGCAGTATCCAGTAATGCTTATATGTATATGTATATTTTATATATAACTGTTGAAAAATAACAATTACATGTTGTACTTATTGATGTCACTTTTATTCTAGTCCACCAAGTGGGAATTTTAGTGATTACTTGAGTGAGGCCAAATGATTTGATGTAGTGAAAAAACGGTTCTCTTTTAACAAGCTGCTGGACCAGAGCAATGCTACCTGATTACATTTGTGCTGTTTGCTCTATTTAACTTTACAATAGGTGTGCTTAGTGACTTTCACATACAGCTAAGGAAGATTGCTTCCTACGTTTCAGCAAAGGAATAACGTTTTTTAACAATCTGTTGATGGCACTGCAGGAGATATGGAAAAGAATAGACAGTCTGCTCTAGCATGACCATAGAAGAGAAAAAAAGTTTCATTTCTGACACAAAATAATTTTACAGAGACAGTAAAGTATAGGACTGACAGTGAAATAAAAATGAAAGATGAGTTTCGATCTTTGTGATTAAGGTACTACCAGAAGTGAGAAATCTGGGGCTTCTGAATCTGCTAACAGGTTTATACTTGCCTGCATGTTATAGCACCATATTGAGGTAGTGCTCCTAGAAGAGCCAAGAGCAAAGGTGGCTTTGACTCCCTCCAGTCCTGAAAAATCCAGCACTGAGGGTTAGCACATCAGATAGCCAACCAAAAAGCCTGGACTAGAACAAAAAGACAGGAGGAATCAAATAGCTAGGCTTTCATGATTTTGTTTTTCTTTGAGTCCTGTAATGGGGATCAGCTTTTGGTTTTACCATCTGCTGTGAATTATCTTGGTGATTGCTGTCACACAGTTTTCGAGAAAGTAATTTTTTAATGGGGTGAAACAAAAACCAGTTAGCTCTGGCCTCTTCTCAGGAAAATGAGAACTCCAAAATTAGTGTAGAGGGCGGTAACTTCGGGAAACAGGAACACAGAACAACATAGCAAGTAATAATTCGGACAGTAAGATATCTTTGTTTTCATGACTCTTCATGATGGAAAGCTGGCAGATTTTAAATTTCAATCTGTGTTTTTTTGTTTATGTTGATATTGGTAAAATTAACAGCAGATTTTGTGAAGGACGGATTAAAGTAATTGAGAAAAATGCAATCAAAAGTGGGCAAAACCCCCTTTTAGGCATTCTTACAACTTCATAAATTAGTAGTAACTCTGCTGTGATCAGTTCCAAACGTGAAAATCAAACCAAAATATGAATGAAAATATTACTAATGTCCTTGCACAAATATAAACCTATACTTAAAAGTTGCAGACCTTAATCAGTAGCAACAGTATAATTACTATCAGTACAAGAACGAAATCAGAAACATAACATAAATAATAAAAAATACTTCATACAATTATCAGACACAGCCTTAGTGTACTTCTAGTCACTGGAGCTGAATTCATTATATGCTTGTTTTCAGTCATATTACAAAAGTTCTGCTCAGAACATACTTTCTTGGTTGCACTTTTCACCTCTAGATAACTTACCCAGCCCCCTACTTTAACAGTGTCTTTCTTCAAAGATTCTGCACACTGCTTATGCCACTCTCAGAATTTTAATGTGAATTTCTGAGAATATGGAGTGTTATGAAGCATTAACACTTAAACCCACTGCTAATCCCCACAAGGCTTGCTTTATTCTTTTATATCTGTATGTTGTATGAACTACAGAGAACAATAAAACTGAATAAGTACCTTGGAGAGAGAGCAAGAGCCTGTGTGTGAAACATGCTAAGTAATTATAGTGGTGCTATTTGAAGAATGATAGTCAAGACTGTTTTAAATATAGAACATTTTCAATCAGACGATTAGCTGTAGTTAGGAAGCAGTTTGCTGTCAAAGTTTGCCTTGAGGCCTTCTGTTACCCAGGGGTTAATTTAGATACAAAGTGAATATCAAGTTTGCTTCAAGAAGCAAAAATATGTAGGTTTTCAACACATTCAGATGCAATTTTGAATTAGTAACACAGTAAAAAGAATTTTAGTAGAAAATGCTGTTTTCTAATCTTGTAACTCCAATCTAGCCTCATGTTTACTGAATGCTGTACAAAAAAATAATTTAAAAGCTTTTCATTCATAATGAACACAGAAATTTAATATTGCTTTTCTGAAATGAAAAATATATATTTTAATAATTCAAATCTAACATGGGAAATCAAAGTGCAGTCTACTGAGGTTATTTACACAGAAATAACATCTTTCTCTTGTTTTCCTGTTCTTTTCTTTCTGTTCTGACATGCACATATTCAGATTTTGTGATACTACCAGAAAATGGCATAGCAGATTTTTCATACACCCTTTGTCTTAAAGTCATCTTTTTTTTGTAAGGTCATGGGTGGAGATTACATAACTAAGAAGAAATAAACAGCTGCATAACATAAAAATTCTCTCAGAGCAAAACAACGCAGAAACCTTCTCATATTATTGTCCCACTCAGAGTTTACATTAGAATTCAGATAAATCCAAATCCAGTGCTACAAATATAGCTGAAGTTCTTCAGAATAAAGTCTGAAAATGTTGATTTATATTACTTTTGGTACCAATGTGCAAATTAGGACACATTTTTAATAGAAATTTATACTCTTGACATATTTCATATTGCACTATTAAACTTTTTAACTCTGTTGAATGGTGGGGGGTTTAGTTTTCTCAAATAAAAAAGAAAAATGTGGCTTTTGTAAAATACCTATACTTGCATAAAGGTATAAAAAACTACGCAAACAAATAAATGAGCAGTGTACCTTAATAGTGGGCATCTGACTTCTAATTTTGTTTTAACTTGACCTTGAAAAGGAAGGAAAAAATGTACATAAGTCTTATAATTACTGGATGAAGGAGCTCCCTAGTTTAATGATGGCAAGTATAATTTGAGAAAAAATGCAAAGCAAACAACAACAAAGACACAAAAAATTAGTCAGCAAAGTAAAAAGGACAATTATAGAAAAGAAGCACTTTTAAATGGATAATCAAAGGAAATGTAAAAGAAAACACATAACCTAGAACAGCTGACTTTATTGCAGCCTATTAAATATTTACCCTCTACATTTCTCAGTGCTTGAAAAGTAACAATCAAGTCAGACTGGTTCTATTTAAAATGGTTTTGTTGCAGAGGAAAGAAAATAGTTTTAAATATGTACATGTCCACTTCAGAGCAGACATATAACGGCCAACATAAACTGCAAAAGACCACGTAACAGACATCTCAAAAAATAATTCAGAAAACAGATGAGACCAAGAAAATATAATGTGGCTAGAAGTTCTTTGTAGATCACTACTGAGCACCCAGGCTCACTGTGAGTTCTCTTTGTACTCAAAGTGTAACAGGTAAATGAAGAAGAAAGCTCTAAGCAAACTATAAATGAATAATTTACATGAGCTGTTTAACTGAGCTTTTGACAAGAAATAAAAACAAAGGAGGATGAAATTAACTTACAGTACGATCATAGAATCTCAGAGAAGTTAGGTAACATGAGATATTCCCCTGCCACCAATGAGAGACACAATTTGTTTTAAGTATTTTTAAAGGATGTCAAAGCATGAAAGGTTAGTTAAGTTAAAGGTAAGGACGGAAATTAAGGAGAAATCATATTTGAAAAGGATATTTTATGTGTATCTTAAGCTCTTACACTTGAGGCTTTCTGTATTACCTGTTATATATAGAATAATACAGTATCTTTTTTATCTGCTATTTCTAGGCAAAAAGTCCTTTTGCAGACTGCAGGAAAAGAAACCGAAGCTTTAAGCCTGAAGAAGCTGTTATTTAAAAAAATGGAATCTTGAAGTAAAGACGGAAAAACATTCAAGTCATATTTGAGTTACAAACAAAAGTACAATGCTATGATTTCTTATATATAAGCTAGTTTATTTTATACTGTGATATTTTAAAAATGATTTTCAACTTAGTTTCAAAAACTTATACAGAGACTGTGGAAGTCTTTCAGAGGTCTAGATAGTTAGTCTTTTTCCACAGATACCTTACTTGGATTTTAAATACCAAGTCAACATTTTGTTACAGTTCCTTTGTATTATAAGTCCCTACATGCATGGTTTTCCAAGGAAAAGTAAAGAGAGTTCCCATCTTCTTGTCATGCCTTTTATTTGTCAGGAAAGTATTTGCTATGAGTCAAACATCTGCAGTCCACATCCACACTTTTTAGCACTAACATGTCTCATCCATTCTATAGGATTAGATCCTGCATATCTAGAAAAAGACAAAAATTACATATGCTGCCTTTCATAGAATTACTTCTGCAACAACTCATAAATAGATAATTTTTCTTCTATAGAATTTCTTTCCTTGCCATTTCAAGTACTTAAAATAACTCAACCCATGATACCTCCTTCCCTTCTCTAACCAGACTTCCTTATGCACAGCTGAATATATAAGATTTTGACAAACAGTTACCTAGTTGTAGTTTCAAACCTCATACGCCTTTCTTCCTCCTCCTTCCAAGACACAACCTCCAATGTCACCAACGTACTCAGCCACTAGCTTGTATCGAGGAAGTGTGAGTTCTCACCTGGGATCCCACTGGGATCCAGTGGGTGAAGCATTTTAATTTTGCCTGTGACACAATACTGTTCATTGCAGTGTGGTGTAAGTGGTTCGGTGTAGAACTACAAAAAGAATTGCAAAAAAGCTTAGATTCAAACTTCTCTCTCTCTGCTGCTGTGATATGCTATCCTCTTCCTACAGACTGGTATTTCCTAGCAATTCACAATCACATGTAATCATTAATGCCACTGGTTGAATCTCAAATCTTTAATTGGGCTGTTGAAGTGCAGACAGCTCAAGCCTCAAGTGACTATTTCTTTTATAATGTTGGCATCTGGTGTAGAGATATTTGGCTGCATAGAATGTTAAAGGACATCCTGACAGGATCTATGTATAGTTCATCCACTCAATCACAGTTATCTTCTCTTTTATAACTGTAATTACTTTTGTTCATTAAATGATTTTACAAGAACCAGCTGAAATTTTGTAAGCTTGAAATGAGATTCAAATTGTGAATTGGAATTTGGGTCTTTGTTCTCAGTTTAAAGTCATGAAGTATACTACAGAAAATGATGCAATATACAAACTCTCAGAAAAAAATTAAGAGTTTTCCAGCTTGTTCCTACTTTCCAGAAATACGAGGATAGTTAATCACTTACTTGTGAATGCACACTTATTTTATAACTCCCATACTTAATTACTCTTGCTCTTTAGCTGACTATAAGCTTTCAAGAAGTACTGAATTTCTATAGAATGGATAATTAATTAATGACATGGTTTCTGAAGTTATTAAATGTTTGCTACATCAGGATCTGACTTATCTTCCTTAACTGAAGCATGCTTATTCTAAATGATTGATGTATCTCTTGAAACTTGAAAGTTACTGGTATTTTACTGTCATGTTATTGTCTTGGGGTGATGTTATGAAGCTGCCTTATTCCTTAACCATCTGCTTAATGACCACGGCTTCTGTACCCCTAAGATGGACATGGGGGTTGGGACCAGAGTGGCA
This sequence comes from Origma solitaria, assembly GCA_013397895.1. NCBI lineage: Eukaryota > Metazoa > Chordata > Aves > Passeriformes > Acanthizidae > Origma > Origma solitaria. The sequence continues at coordinate 819,703 of VZRL01005455.1, forward strand.
GGACCCCAGGTGCGGCTTGGTCCAATGGCCCTGGCTTGAGGGGCTCTCCACCGGACTTCAGGAGGGAGTGCACCAGCAAGGCTGCGCTGCTCTCTTGGTGATTTTTTTCATTCCTTCTAGCTTAGAAAAGAGTTGTTTTTTTGTTGTTGTTGTTGGTTTTTTTTTTCTTTTTTTTTTTTTTCTTTTCCTCCCCCCCAGCCTCCCTACCTTCCTTCCCTTCTCTCCAGCCCAGGGAGCCTGCAGGGTGGCCCCGGCAGTCCAAACCCCAAGGAAGGCCGCACCAGTGAGAGAAGGGGCGAAGGGATGCAGGAATCCACCAGCTTCGCCGGCTGTGAGGAGGAGGACTGGTGCCCGAGAGTCAACAGGTTTTTTTCCATCTGCCCTCCTCCAGGCTGTTGTGTGGACTCCCCTTCCCCTTCCCAGAGACTGGGGAAACCAATTGTCGGTTCCTTGTTGGCACCCTTTCCTTTTTTTTTTCTCTTTGTTTTTGTGTGTTAATAAATAGTTAGTTTTTTGGTTTTTTTCCACTTTGTTCTGCTTTTGTCACTTTGTCTCATTCGCAGAGAAAAGGGGGAAGCCCTTTCCCTTGGGAGAAGGTGCTCATTCCAGAGGCACTCATTTCAGGAGGCATTCATTCCAGAGGCACTCATCCAGGAGGTGCTCATTTCCTCCTGAAATTTTGTCTCCAAAAACTGAGACAGTTATCCAAGAGAATCTAGAGGTAAGGGCAGATATTACAACTGTAGGAGGAGGAAACAATTGCAGATCAGTCTGCATTCCTGTTAATTTATAGGTGTTTTCTGGAAAGTCTTTCTGAAAATATGTGCTGACAGTCATGCTGTATAAGTCAAGAAAACTCCTATTTATTCTTAAATGTGTTCAAAGAGGAGGTGAAGATCTGGTTATTGCCCAGAATGTGTTAAATAAAGTTGTTTATTTGTGTTTTTTTCCAGCTAATGGTGGTCTTCCTAAAATAAAAAGTCATTATATTTATATTTTTTCCCTGGTAGGAACTGCCGAACTTAGATGATTTTAGAAGTCCACCTTCTAAATTACCATTTACAAGAATACTCCTGAGCATCTGTCACATCCTGAGTATCTCACAATATGCTTCATTTGTTGATCTGAAAGCTCACAGTAGTTCAGCACTTTTCAAATTTTTCTACCTTATCCTAATCAAAAAGACATCTGGCTCCCAAATTCCATAGGTGTACAAAAGAAAGACTGAATAATGTTTTGACCACTTTAGCTAACACTTCTTAGAGAAACTGTCACATCACAAAATAAATTTATGACTGAGGAAGGTCTGCAGCACTGAAAAAAAAAGAAAAAAAAATTCTGATTAGCCAGTATTAGTCTCTGTTCTCTAATTATACTTAACCATGCACACATTTAATTTAAGGAGTAAAGATTTCCGGTTCTCAATTATATATCTGAGTTACTATGATTTAGTTTCATATAATTCCTGTCTGGCTTTCTGTCAAAATGGACAAAAATTATTTCAGCTCTTGTGAAAGCATTGAAAGAGGCTCCACCATGAACAACTTGTAACTTAGTGTTCAGGAAATGTATATGAGACTTGAAGGCACTAAGTTCTTTTCTCTAGAAATTGAATATTTTTTCTCTTTTCCATTTGAATGCAGCATTAATGGTAGTCAGTAAGCTAACCTCCGTATGCACGGTATTTTTCTGAAACTGTGCATGGACTTGTTTATCTTTGGCCCTAATTCCCTGTAGCGTATATACAGAAAAACTGAGATCCATATTCTTAGTGTTTCCTGACACGTTTTATGCAAATTTCATCATTTTATGTATTTTACACGTCAGCTTTCTAAGGCACACTGAAAATACTTATCTAACATTTTTTTGAACTTTTTTGGTGGCAAGACACTTGGGATTTAGGTAGGTGTTGCACCTACTATATCTTAAACTATATTTAGCTTTTAGTTTGTTTTCATTTTTACCACCTAGTTCACTTGTAATTTATAGTTCTTTAATTTTTGGCTTTGTGCATCCCCAAGGCAACATAGAACTCAATAAAGCTATTTGTTGCTATAGGCAACAGAATTGTTTTTCTATATATTGTCAGACTGATGGTACCATTTTAATTCTGATGCTTTGCTGCAATACTATCTTTATGATTGTTGTCATGGAGTGGGATAAAAATATTTTGATTGGTTGGAACATTTTACATGTGAGCTATCACTGTTTCTTGTACTGCTTTGTAAGATGAAAATGATAAATAAAGGACTAGTCCCATTTGAGTTGATCCCTGGGGAGAGATAATCCTTCAATTTGATGAAAAATGGCTCTGTTTTGAACAATTTCCTGGGATTTTAAAATGCCAACATATTAGCAGTCACACTGTATTTTATAACACAAGCACATGCAAACACTAACATATTTCACTGATTTAAGTACTGAGAATACAGAGAAAGAAACGTAGGACTTATTTTTTAAAGTTACTTGTATGTAGAGTTATCACCACAAATATCACTCTGTGTATTATTAATAAATATTTGGGTTACTGGCAAGAATAAATATGTGAAAACATCATAAAATTAAAAGGGATATTACTGATGCAAAATTTTTTACTCATTTTGGCCCTCAGTTACTTGTTTTGTCAAATTGCAGCCTCAATGACAAGTCTGATCACTGATAAAACCCTTATAACTATCCCTTCAATGAAAATCCTTTTCCCCTTGAGTAGGGCTCATATCTGCTGGTAGAATTGTTTGTTTGCTCTTCTTTGCATACATTTTATCGGTTTTTTTCCCCTGAGATGTAAATTAATGTTCTCCAATGGATGGCTGCTGCTAATTGTAGTATAGGAAGTAATCATAGTACAGACAGTTAAATTGAATGTTAAATAAGTGTCTCTCCTGTTGCATCAACTCAGTGAATTGTAAATCATTAACAGTATCTATAAAACTAGCTTGATGAGAAGGACTTAAAATCAGACAATTGTTACGGCTGGAAAAGACTAAGATTGAGTGCAGCTGATAACCTAGTACTGCCATGTTCACCACTAAACCATGTCCCACGTGCCACATCCACGTGCCTTGTGAACACTTCCAGGGATGATTCTACCACTTCCCTGGGCAGCCTGTTTCCATGCCTTCCTTTTCAGTGTAGACAATATTCCTCATATGTAATCTAAACCTTCCCTGGGCTAGCTCGAGGCCATGTCCTCTTGTCCGGTCGCTTGCTGCCAGTGAGAAGAGAGAGGCCCCAGTCTGGATACAATCTCATCTCCCCTGAGCCTCCTCTGCTCTGGACTGAAAAAAACCAGTTGCTTCTCATCTGACTTGAGCTCCAGACCCTTCACCAGCTTCATTGATTTTCTCTGGACACGCTCCAGTACAGGGTGAAGAAGGAACAGCGGAATGCCACAGAAACCCTTGTGGTGGTGATATCTTTCTACTTAATTTCTCTCTCTGTCTCTGTGTCTCTGTCTCTCTATCTCTCTGTCTCTCTCTCACTTCCTGACTCCTATTTCTTTCTCTCTCTCTGCCTCACATTTCCTGTTTAATAAAATTTATACTACTGACTTTGGTGTATGGTCTCAATTGCACCTTAATTCGGGAAGAGGTATCTCTTATAATTGGATCATAACACCATCAGAAGCCTCAAATATTGTCTCAGTCTTGTGTCATGAATTTTGTCCTCAGCTAGCAAGGATTTGTTGATTAGATTTTTGTCACTGGTGTTTATTAACACCAAAACAGATTCTATGTTTATGGTATATTATGCCAGAATGCGGAAAGAAGGCAAGAGATAAACTGTGTTTACTAAACACGTCCATCTTAAGTATAATGACAAGATTGGCTGATTTAACTCTTGTTTTAATTCTTGTTAATGTCTTAATTGGTAAATGCGAATGATTTCCTGGCTATGGTGAAACTGGGCCACCAAAAGCCTGAAGAAATCAAAGCCTTCATTAAAAAATAAAACCGTCTAAAGAAAACTCATTCTTTCCTTGCAGATATAATTGATAATAATTAAAAAGTTCTCATTAAAGGAAGCCTGTAAAAGATAAATAAATCAATCAACCAAAACTGAAGCAACCAGAATGCTCCTTTTGTAAACTGCACTATGTTAAACAAGAAGGAAATAAAAGAAGCTCCAAACAACTACACTATTTTCAAATGCTGTTTTTCTCTAGTTTGAGCAGACAAAGAAGGAGATAATCAGGACTTCAAGAATTTCTCAGTGGATTGTGAAGCTCAACAATGAGTCTGAAATAGCATGGTGTTTGGTAGATGTTACAATGGGGGCATGGAAAGGCTAAAACAAAAGATGTCAGTGCAGCCTCGCAAAACTGAATATGTTAATCCAGAATCTCTGATTGAAAAGAGGGGGCTTATAATGAGTTTTGCTATAGATTGTTGCATACAGAAAACATAAATTATCCTTATACAATATTTCTTAGATTTGGGATGAGAAGATATCTGTAGTTTCTAAGGAAGTCAGCAAAAATGGACTTTTCCCCTGAACTACCCACCTATTCTCAAGAATGCCAGAGAATTATAAACTACTCTGAATAATAAACTTTACTTCTATGTGTGACCAGCATAAGAAGGCAATGGAATATCTTTTTTCACCTCTTTATATCATCTATAGAAAGTCTCCAAGAGTAGATAATGCTCAACTGCAAGAATAATAATTGTGTTTGTTCACAAAATAAGAACAGTGTCTATGTATTCTCCTTGAGCATCTGCTCAAGAAAGGCCAGAAGCAACTCTTTCATTAATCACTGAATGTCATGTGCAATAAATCTACCTCAACTGAGCATGATATAGTTTTTCCAAGTACTCAGTTCATTTGTAAATGTTATGGGTATGTCAGTCCAATGTGGGTTAGCCCTTTCCTTCCTCATGCTGCTTCAGAGGTTATTCACCTCTGCCTGAGTTGCCAGAACACTATCAAGACACTGTTAGCAATCTAATTAGTAGTGACTGTGCTATGCTTACAAACCAGCAACTATTTTGTAGATATACAAAATGCAATATAGATATACAAAATGCAATCTGCCATCTACAACTTAGCATCTGTAAGAAAAGGCTGTCATTTGCATTTTTTCTTCTCTTTCTTCTCCCTTTTTCTTCTTTTTTTTATCTCTAGATACAATTAGGAAGAATATCTTAGATTTGAGCAGAAAATATGTGGAAAGTACAAAAGAATTGTCACATTTTCCAGATTGGTAGGTGTAGCAGATGAATAACTGAAATGAGCAAGATAGCATAGGACAAGGGTTTCTCTTTCCTTCCTGATTTTCAATTTCCCTGTTCTGAATTCAATGAAAAGTTAGCAAGTATTGAACTTCATGGCACCAAACTGCAACAAAAAGTAATCATTAAAACAGTCTGGGAGTTACAATACATTTTATAGGATAGAACTTCAATTACAGACTTCTTCAAATTTTAAATGCAGGCATTTACTAACCCAGTCACAGCACACACAGAAAACAATATGATCAAGTTGTAGGATATCATGTAACTGCCATACAATATTCAAAGATAAGAGAAAGCTATGATCAGTAGGTTAATACCATATTCTTCTCCACTACTAAAGAGGGAGGTCTTGTACTGCCAAATCCCTAAAGACCATAAGTTTGAACATGAGGCTTATCTGACCAAGTTCCCACGTCAAGAGAACTAAGATTCCTTTGGGGATTCTGAAGGGGGAAGCTTTGATCCCTGGAAAATCTGCTCTGTAATATAGCTGAGGTCAGGAAGTTACCCCTAATTATCACAGGTTACCTAATCAACTCGGTTTAGTAAGTTTATGATAACACAATAAAGAAAAATCAATAATTCTGAACAGAATTGGTCTCTATACAGTGCAGATTTGGTTTTCTAATAAAAAAAATTATAGTTAATTTTCTGGAATTCTACAAGGGGTTTTCTGAGACTCATATAATAATGGGAACAAATGAAGCACAGATCCTCACCACAGAGGAAATATAGAATTGGGATCAACTGCTCTCAGTTTTACATACTTCCCTATAATGACAGTTTGTGACATGTGTTGAGAAATTTTGATATCTTCAATGGTTTCTTAGTTTTTAGGCAGGCAGACAATCTTATTAATCTGGGCAACAGGGAAATAGTTTGATAAGGACCTCTCTCCCTTCTTAGTAAGTTCAACCTCATTCTTTTGTGAGAAAATCTGAAGAAATTTTAGTAGTCATTGCAGGACCTCCACATATTCTATTTATGTGAGAGTGCACAGGCAAAAAAAAAGAAATCTGGAGAAAAAAAGACCCACAAAAATCTTGTAAGAAAAAATTCTAGTAGTGTTTGCCAAACGTGAGAAATCCACACACGTTTGCCAAAAAGATACTGAATTATATACTTTATATTCTGGTATCTACATTGAATATAGTGGGTGGTGACTGAAAACTTTGTGGCAATAACTTCTAATGCATAACATCTCTTTGCAATTAGAATTTCTGTCAATTTGGTGCAATAGAGTTAGTTTTGTAGATGTCAAGTATGTTGCATTAATCCCTAGGAAAATTAATTAGAATACATTTAGTAACTGGTAAAGAAAATGAATCAGTATTCTCAGGTTAGTTTGAGTTTAATTCTGTAGTCAAATATTGAAATATTGCTTAAAATGCTGGCTCATATTTATCATTGCATATGAAAAATATGAGATACTTCAGATTTCTGTCTACATCTGATTTGAAACTTAAAAAATAATCTAGATTTCCCACTACTATGAAAAGGAGTTGTCAAAAGAGATTTTAAAAGTATGGAATAATGAAAAAGACAGGATAACACTTAATATTATGGAAATTATAAAATCTTGAACCATTAGAACTGTTAGTAAATTGATGTTCCAGCACCATGCCTACATTTCACTTGGAAGAGCTGTTGATGGTCAAGAAAATATAAGGGCAAAAAACATTTGCAGTTGGGTTAGCTTTAACTTAAATAATTCTTCCCTCATATGAAAGATTTTTTTTTTTAAATTCACGGTCTATTAGAGAATTAGGTAGGGTGTCATATGGTAAAACATTACAGTAATGATTAACGTAAATCAATAATTTCAATATTTTCATAATTTTACTTGATGTCTCAGATTTTAAAAAAAAGGTTTCCTACATAATTTGCTCCTTGGCTACTCCTTGGGAAAAGAAAGGAATTTGAATTTCAAAAGACATTTTCATTTCTCTATAAAGTTTTGTAATCTCCCGAATTATTAGAATTCTCTCACTTGCCTAGAGTTATAGATATTTGTACTGTCCTTGTCCCTTTTCCTTTTAACTTTGGTCAGCTGGAGTCAAACCCAAATTATACTATGTTCAATAAAATCTTATACACATAGGAAACATCTGTAATTGTAAACTGAGCTTTCTCTTAGTTATTCCCTAGGTCTCATATTAAGCATTCTGATATTTCTGATATTCTGAAAAATATACGGATTATTTTTGCTCCTTTAAGCAATTACAACTCAGCTACTTCATGTTGCATTGTAATGTAACTCTAAATAAGTCACAAAATCATTTGCCGAGAAAAATATTTGGTGTGTTCAGAGGGTTTGTAAAAATCTGTCTCTAGCTCTCATCTTGATTTGTAAAGTAGTCAATCTAATACCTGAAACCTTGGCAGTATTCACATATTTTAAAAAAAAAAACGTTGTTCTGCAAACAAAATAAGAAGTGCATCTGCTTTCTACCACAATAAATTACACCGGTGGAAGGCATCTTTAGAAAATTAACAGTCTCACTATGCATATTAATACCTACTGCCACTGGACTTGCACTGCTCCTGCTTGCAATACTCTTATTACTCCTATTCCCTGCTAACACTACAGTGCTAAGAGTTACACAGATAGTGGAATTTACCAAATTTGTTAAATGACAAAAAAAAAGAAGCATATAATACAAATTAGAAGTGAAGAAATAACCTTCCCTCTTTGAGAAAAATGTAGGCACATATATCTTACCTATATTCTCAGTATACTGTGATCATTATTAACATTTCAGAAAGAATAGCTTGTCCAGATTTTATCTCTAATTAACAACATGATTAAAAAGTATGTTTATTTTTATTTTATTTAACTGGACCAATAACACATATTAAGTAACGATTTTAATCCATTAGAACTTGTGTCAGTAAGCAAACCAAAAGATCTTCAGTATATGAGTCATGGATAATACATACTAATTATCAAATTCTATTTTAGGATCTTTTATTTATTTCTTTTTTTAATTTATTCTTGTAAGTCTGAAATTTAAGGATATTATTTGAGAGAGAAAATGTCAGCATAAGAAGGACACATTGAAGTGCAATTTAAGTGGCAGAATAGGATATTTCTTTGCACTGTCAGACTAACCTTATACAATAAAAATTTTCTCCTTCTATTCTTCAAAAGCTCTATTCCCAAATCACAAGGTTATTTTTTTTCCATGAAAAAGAGTAATCTAATGAATAAAATGAAAATTTTACTAATAAGCTGAAATTATATGTGTCTAACTTTAGTGCTGTCAGTCTTGCTGGTAGTTTAGATTTCAAAACACTGAGTATCATAATGCTCGTCTGGTGGCAATAGTCCTGGGTACAGCTCTATGCATACAGTATTCCGCAACAACAACAAAAAACCCCAAACAAACAAAAAAAATTGTTACTTTTTGAATTGTGAAAGTCTTTAAGTTTTTAATAATGTGCACTACATGAAAGATTATACTTCTAATAAAATGCACATTTTATTTTGTTGATTAAACATTGGGACTTTTTAAAAGCAATCTATCTCTTCATAACTATGCCCATGGCTTGGTCATCTTTTAGGCTATATACATGTGTTTTGCATTATGTCTACTGGAACATGACTTGATTGCAAATAATTTATAAACTGATCTCTGAATCCCTATTTAATCCTTTCTCTATGGCTTAGATTGGAGCTTCCATGATTATGGAAATAGGTTTCACAGAGTTATTAACAAAGCAACTGATAGACAAGATTTAAATGTCTTGTGGTTATTGAAAAAAAAAGCCAAAATAGAGGAAATAGAGGAAAAATTGCTAAATTGCTAACCCTGTTTTATTGACCTCATTCTCTTTCAGAAAGTCACACACACAGAAGGTATGCATAGCTATGCAGGATCTGGTTGTGTCCAATTAAATTTCTTGATGGTAGGCAAAAATCTTTATCCTGAAACTTATGTCAGAGATAGGAAGACATTTTCTGACTGTTCTCATGACTCCAGTGAAGGTAAAAATGAAACAGCTCCCCAGGATGAAAAACTGAACTGGGATATTTTTATGGCAGAAAGATTTAGGTAAAAGGAAAGACTGATGATGGGAAAGGTGGATCAGGTTTTCTAATGGGGAAGACACTGGAAATATTCTCTTACCAATAGCTGTTGATTGATACATCTTGGTCTCATTTTTTGTAGGATCCTAACAACACAAATTCTACCTTTTCAATGCTTCAAACCACATAAAACAAAAGAAATAAATGATAATAAAACATTACTGATGCCTCCAGAATCTAAATCTTACATATTTCTTTTTATTAAGAATTTAGTTGAAGGAAAAGAGTAGAGTGAGCTAGTGACAAAGTATAGGGATAAAAGGTACACTATAATGAGGGTATGACTTCATCCAAGTATTTAACTCATCTTTTTTAACTTTCCTACTAATTTTGGTGAGCTTTTGTCTTTTGAGATGGTTAGCACCACCATATATGTCTATATTACACATTTTTAGGACTTTTAAAAAAATTATACAGCATTCATACTGATCCATGACACTGTTTAAAAATTTGAAAAGCAGAACTATTTTATTTACCCGATTATTTATTTTTTATTTTCCTCTGACTTCTGAATCATTCTTCTTCATATTCTTTGTGTCTTCTAGCTCTTTATGGGAAGTTGAAATACAGTCTTTATGAAAGCTGAGATTCTGATACTGTTGGTTTTCTTCAAGCCCTGGACTATGTGACAAATATCCATTATTATTATATTTGTGACAAATGGCAAGAATCAACAACAGTGAGAGCATAATCCTGTGGGTGGGTTTTCTTCTTCTATTGTGCCAGATAAATGGATGAAGAAAAAAAAGACGGAACATAGTATCTTAGTCTGGCTGATATGCCCTTCTTAAACTTATGTTTTCAATAAGACAGATGAAACATTCCAGGAACATGAGCTGGAAATTTCTCTAGGTTTGAAAACATTTTTAGGAAGACCCTGACAAGTGCCAGAGTGCTGCTGAGCAGGTGTAGTTAGCATGGAGTCCAAAGTCATTCTAGCTGCTGCAACACAGAGTTATGTAGGTTGTTTACTTTTTATAGAAGTAAAGGAACATACAGGATGCAGTGCACTGCAGCAGTTGTGCTGTATATTGTACAAAAACACATTTAAACTAGCCCATGATTAGTTACATTAGATTATAACTGGAGGCAAGCTTCTACTATATTTCCTATTCCACACATGGGAAAAAAAATAAAATGGCATAAAGATAATATTTTGGGTGTGCCTCAGAAATATCACTCAGAGGTGCACTAGAGATTCAGAGCATATAACAGAGAAGCTGTTATGAAACATAGTGAATATAATGGCATACAGGAAAATGAAGTTACAGAGTTTGGATCCTTCTTAAACAGGGTGGGAAAAAAAATTAAATTTCTAACAATGTTTACATAAAAATGGATTTATTTTTTTTCTTTCACATTTTGAAAGAGCTCCTAAGAAACTGAGCTTCCATCAACGTCTTACAGATGCTATTTTATGCCTACATTGTGGCCTGTTTCTTATGACAAGGCGCAGTCTGTGTGAAGGTGTGTCTTCATAGTTTGCAGATTATTCCCAGACACAGCTTTTCTTGCTCTCTTTACTCAGAATCCTTTCTGATGCCCACAGATGAATCCAGATTCTTCTGTTTCAGAAATTTTTATCTGATATCCTGCCTGAATTTTGTGTGTTTCTGTTTCGAACTATTAAGTGCGCATATGAATTGCAAAATAGATGGATAGACATTATCCGTGTTAAAAATTCATGATTCATTCCTTAGAGACCTTGAAAAAATTGAATAAAACTGCAACACTTTTCATTGTTTTCATTCATATTTTCATTTTTAAACCTTAAGTTGATGCACTCTCTAATTTATGAGGTATCTGTTGTTGATATTCTGTAACTGTAAATCATACAATACATTTTGTACAAGGTTTATGTACATAGTTCTACAATACTACAATGTATACAACATTCTATATAATATGTAGTTGGTTTGATTCATTACTTGGTATAATGTGAGTTAAAAAAATTTTATGCCTGAGTGTGTCCCAAGTTATCTGGCAGCAAATATGTCCTTATTGGCTAAAATATGCTAATGGTTCCTACTAATACTTTGTTTTCTTGGGCTCACATTGCTATTGTTATTTAGATCAACATTTATAATATGCCTTATATGGCTTGTACCTTAATAAAATTATTTAATAGGTTTCTCTTTACCAGATTCAATTACTATAAACTCACTAGAGTTCTAATACTATTTTTTTTTAATTAGCTCAGGGCAATTGTATAGAAAGCAGAAGCCAATAAATATAACAAAGAAAATCTTCATTTAGAACAGCCCAATTTTATTTTCTATTGCTTGTTATTTTCACAATTTTTATTATTAACCTTTAAACTGCATAAAAATAATGTCACACAATAGGCAATTAATTTCTCTGCTCGTTAAACAATTTTATATATTTCTTCAAGTTAAATTTTATAGATAAACTTTCTTTGAAAGATCACTAAAGAAGAAACATGGATAATAAAAAAGTATTTTTCCACACATTTTTATGTATATGTTTTATACCATCATAAATTGGATTAAAGGACAGAATTTTAGTGCAAACAAGAATATTTGTTTGATTTAATTTTGAGTTTGTTTTGAGAGAGTGAAAATGCAGTTACAGAGTGAACTTATTAAAATTAAGATAGACCTTAAATATGGCATCAAAAAAGTATATAATGGGTGACATCTTTCAGAGTAGTAAACCTGCAAATCAAGACATTATCTGTAAAATGGCTTCAGTCGCTTCATTTCATTTTAATTTGAACACGACACTGGATTGTTCCTTCAGGCAATAGCCACAGGAAATCACAACTGCATTTGCACTACAGGAATAAAAAAAAGTATAGTGAAAAAGTTGTTTAAAATATCTGCATTTTTTTAAACATAAAATGTTGTTCGAGGAATAAAACCTATAATGTGAACTATTACTTAGTCTCCAGAGGAAATGGTCCTATATTCTCCAGATAGTCCAAATCATGAATGAATGGTGCAATCATATGGACTAAATAGCTTCAAAGGTGTATGAGAGGAAGAAGAGCTTGAGTTCAACCTATTCACTGGTCCAGAGAGATCTGTATGTGAAACACTTAAAGTGAGATGTCTAACAGGTGTTATGCCAGTGTTTGAGCATAGTGTCTTTCAAATAAAGATACAAGTAATTATCCAAAATCAACGAATTAAGGTTAAGATTAAAAAATTAAATATTGTCACTGAAAAGTCGCTTAACTTGCTCTTTTTTCTTTTTCTCATTCATCACCTGTAAAAAGGTTCTGAACTGTACCTTTTTCAAACCTCATGTTTGAGAGGAAACATTCTCTGCTCAGATATGTCAGGGCATTGCCAAGACTGACTATCCCTACTCAGCCTCCCCAGGGCTTTCCCCAGCCCTGCCCATGGCCTAGAATCGCACTGCATCCCAGCCCAAGGCCATGGCTCCCCACTCCAGCCATGCCATAGGAGTGCCCTATTCCTGAGCTGTTATTCTCCTTGCTGGGCCTCAAATCTGCCTTGTTATCTTGCTTTCACCTGATGAGCACTGGACTCTTTTAATAGGAACTGTTTCTCTTCTCACCAGCTCTGTGCTGCCCTCTTTTGGGCCTCCCCCCTTCTCTTCCCACCTCCCCAGGGAGTAGTCCAGCTCACTGTTCCCTGACACTGTGTGTACAAACACAGATTTACCTGCAAACGCCTTATGGATTCCTACTCCTCCCCTGCTGCCAGCTCTCGCTTAAGTCTGGATTTGCTTTCTCTCAGTTCAGCTCCTTGACGTGGCACACTGGAGGTCAAGCTAATGGCATAGTTAATAGCAGGAAGAGAGCTCTTTGGAAATCTGAGGAAGAAGAACCAGAATTCCTAGTGGTAGTTAAATCACCCCTAAGCCTGGTTTATGAAAATTTTATTCACACTGTTGTTTTCTAACTCAGAAAATTAGAGATAGTGACCTATCTAGTGATTACTATGACTGGCAGTTATGTATGCGTCTTAAAAACAAATAACAAAAAAATTCCCGAACATGCTGCGCCAAAATGGGAAAGATGATCATACATTCAATAACAGATGGTAGGACTTTCCTTCGACCAATTGATTTTACCAGCCTAGGAGGACAATTTCTAGTTCACTTAAAAAGCATTTTGATTCCACAGAAACCATAACGTATCAAACTAACTCCAAGAAAAGCAATGTAGTTCCAAAAATATGAGTGACAATATGAGTATACTGCAGATTACACTTAAAATTATGCATAAATCTCATGCTTGGCTTAAAAATATACACAGTCCATCAATATGGCTAAATATACTTTATTCTCTACATTGTCCTTTTTCATAGGTATTTCTAAGTTTTAGAGCCTTGGTATCCCTGCCAAAGGCTGCAGAGCACTGCCTTCCTAATTGCTTTATCCTAACTTTTTAATTGTTGTCAGATATGTGGAAAATCACTAAAGACTCCTTTTTGTGCAAGGACCTTTTTCTTCCTCTAAACTTTATTTTTAATCTACAGGTTGATTTGGAAAAAAAAAAAATAATGTGACAAAACCAGGCATTGCCAAGGATTTTTTTTCCTGCTTGTATTCACATTTCTTCAGATCACTGTGGCTTTGCTGTGAAATGACAAGGTGCATTCTAAAGTTGAAAACCAGAAGAAAGATAAAATAGGACATACAGAAGGGCATGGGAACTAGCTGAGATAATGCATACTGTTATATTTGAACTTTACATTTGGCTCCTGTTTCTTTTTCTCTGAACTACAATGTTCAGCTGAAATGTTCTTTGGCATGAAGACAGTCTTTTTTGTTCATTGTTTGTGTGATGCCTAGCACAGTGGGGTGTTGGCTTGTGACACTGGCTGTTAGGCAGCCCACAACACAATAAAAATGATAAAGCTAATTTAGCATTGCTTCTAACTCAGTATGTAGACAGAAGTGGTGCAATTTTTGGGTTCAATTATGACTATTAAGAGGCAAGAATCTTTTTTTTTTTTAAATAAAATATGTTGTTCTCAACATTTTTAGTATAAAATCCTGAGGAGGAATTAAAATTTTAAGGACAAACAAGAACTGTCACCTACCCCTCCCCTCTCTCTCTCTGTTTGTTCAGAGTTGCCGAAGTAGAAGAATTTTTCATTTCCTTTCAAGATCTGTGGTGTTAACACAAGCAGAGGAGAACAGCAGGTAGAGTTAGAGCTGCCTCTGCCACTGGTCATGAGTCCAAATGCTGGCAGTTTTAGCATGCTCCAACTTAGAGAATATGGCTGATCATGTCTTTCTACATTTTAAAAAAAAGAGCCTAGTAGAATCTTGTCTAGAAACATGATATTTTTATGGGTTTTTTTCTTTGTATTATAGTATTTTTCCAATGCTCTTACAGACAAGCATTTGTGCCACAAATACACAAAATTATATAATAATTCTGTATTATGCTTGATAGTACACACCTTTGCAATGACAAGGCTGTAGCTTTTGAATAGCTACAGTAGGGTGGTGGTGGTGCAGGCAGCAGAAGCACATCACCTAAGGAGAGCTGCAGCACTCAATTCTAATCGTGCCTAATGCCTCTGGTCTGCTCTGGGGGTTGCACACTGTAATTAATTGCAGAGCACTTTACTGTGGGGACATGGTGTGGGAGCCAAGGATTAACATCACTACAGAAACATTTGGCTCAATTTTTCTATTGACTGTTTGGAAGTATTGCTTCTAACAACTAGTTCATCAGAGGAAAAAGCTTTTCTGATTAAGCAATTGCAGCACCAGATTTAAACAGTTTTCAGAGCTAATGTATTTTCAACTCACAGAAAGGAAAACAAAAAGGGTCAAATTAATCTGTTCTTCGTCACTTCTTAAATCTGCAATGGCAGAGGCTGTACATCAGAATTTGCCCCTAAAATAGCACAAAGTGCACCATAAGGATGAAGTCATTCTTTGACCTCGCTGTTGCAGGTAGTATTTATTTATATTTTCTGCTCTGTCTGTAATTTCAGTATCACAGTAGTGTCCAGTGTGTGTTCAATAGTGTTCTACAAATAGTATTCTACAAATATTTCTTAATCTGATGAATTACTTTTAGCTTCACATTCATATTGCCT
This sequence comes from Origma solitaria, assembly GCA_013397895.1. Taxonomy (NCBI): domain Eukaryota; kingdom Metazoa; phylum Chordata; class Aves; order Passeriformes; family Acanthizidae; genus Origma; species Origma solitaria. Next base: position 835,077 of record VZRL01005455.1, read on the forward strand.
TGTCCAATCCAATTTTTTTTTTCTATCACTCAGTCCTCTGACCTAGCATAAGCTACTTCATGACCTCGGCTCATTTATCTTTTCTACTACCCTTCTCAGTTCACTTTTTCCCTTTTTGCTAGAATGGCACACAATCTAAAGTCTGAAAATGATATATTAATATCATAAAAATTCTACAGTGTCTGGACTCAGTAATATCTGGAATACTACATACTAAGAACCTGTACCCCTTTATTTAGAAGAGAATTTTGTCATATGTATGCTTGCATGCAATCTTTTAAACTGAAATAGTCTATGCTCAAATTTCAGCTCTTTGCACTTGTTCTTCATGGTTCAATACAGCAAGTCTTTACTTCTGTATGTCTTACACAATTCCAACATTCCAAGTTCATCCAGTGTGTCTATACATCTAAGAAAGTGTTTCCCGTATATTTTAAGGTATTATAAAACAACACTACAACCAATAGAATGACCTGTCCTACTCCTTCCCTGTTCTGTCACTTGTGTCTTTGAAAATTTTCATTAAGAAGACATGAGGAAAAGCTGCAAACAAAACTACCACAGATGGAAAAATTATTTCTGATCAGTTTCCTACGCTGATGAAAAAACAGAGGGTAGGGTATGATGGAACACTGGGAGGAAAGACCTGCATCTCTCAGAGGGAGAGCTTTCTTTAAGGGTTTATGGAATTATGAATTCATTTTGAAAGATCAGCATTGTAAATTGTGCCAGAAAAGTAAGCAAAACCAGTTTTGCACTACCATGAATTTATGATATTCAGCAGAACTGTTTTTCTCCTGTGTTTAACACCAAAGATTCTATTTTTATTTTAAAATATATTAGAATATTAGTAGTATGTAATGGAAAATGGTGTGAACATTATTTATGCCTCAGTAAATAAATAACTTTGGTTTATATCTGTATGGCTAAGACTAGGAAAGTCTTTGCAATTCTGTATTTCTTCTGCTAAAATACTGCTGCAATTTGAAGCTGGAAAAGGACCTTAGAAAAGTAAGAACTCTTTCTCATGTGATCAAATTAATACACAGAAATATCTTTTTGAAAATATTATACAGAAACAAACTTTTCTGCCATTTTAGTTTTCTCAAGACATTTAAAAATGAGGAAACAGTCTTGTTTCAGCCCACAGTGTTAAGAATTACATAAGGCACAGGCTTCACACGAAAACTGGGTGAAAGAAAGATTTTGATGTAATACTATATCATGTTCTATTATGAAACAGAATTGATGCTGTGGTGAAAGAAAATACTCTTTCCCCTTATCAAACACAGCTGCAGCCAATAAAGGAAGACTTCCACTCATGTGATCTCTCCCCTTCATCATCTTCTTAAGCAGACAGTACTGAGAAAGCACTGTGACAACAAATCTGCCATCTTCAATTAACTGATGTCATTGGATTAATTTATTTCAGCAACCTGTCCCCCTCTGTTCAAAATGTTATTTCTGAAATTTTACTAACATCTATAGCTTCTTGGGTTTCAATAGACTACAGCTCTTGGAGAAAGATAGCATTGCTTTTGGTTTGTAAAATATAACTGAAACTGTTCCCTGAATGAATCCATTTTCTTTGAGTACACCCACTATATTACTTGTATTGAAATACATATTTTCTGCTGTGGTATAATTTGGTAAAACATCATAGCCCATCATAGGATTCTACAGTATTCGGTGTTTTCTGCTGTGACTTTGATGTATATGGAAACTGCTATTTTTCTTTGGGGGTGGGGTTGCTTTTTCCTGTAATGAATGATTGCCTTTTGTTTCTTTGCTTCTACTCCTCACAAAAAAGCCATGGAGATTTATACACAGGAACTTTTAGATGACATGAGACGTGACTTCAGGTCAAATCTAGGGATTATTTACACCAAAATAGCAAAATGCATTACATTTTATAGCTGCTTAAGGTTGTGGATCACAATATTGAAGTTATTGTGAAAGGAAACCACCTGTCATCATTGCACTACTAGAGATCCAGTCTTCCATTGTATTAGTTGTACAGACAAATCCTCCTGCAATGGGCTGAATACTTTCTTTTAACATTTGTGTGATGTTCAGTAGACCATTTACAGGTTCATTTTATTTGAGTAAATGTACCATCATTTATCTTATCCTGTGCAAGTCTTGCATGTCCTATGACAGTTTTCATTTAAAAGCTTATTCACTTGTTTTTTGACTTACCATTCTTTACAGTCCAGTCTGGTGATGGAATTTCTGCCTTTAGTTATTCTTTTTCCCTTTTACAGAGATTCCATTCCTCTGCATGATTGAATTTATCCTGTTTATATACAAACTAATCTTGTCAGGTTAACTCTTTCATTACTTATATCTGCAGACACCCAAAGCCTGCATACTCTTGCTTGTTATTAGTTTCCAAAAATTGTATTGGATATGTGAAAAGGGCAATACTGCCATTTTCATTCTGGACAAATACAGCTCACAGTCACAGAACATTAAAACAGATGAGCCTCTTTGTCAGTTTTGGAAATGAAATGACCTTGTTTGACAGTGGCTTTTCTTTTGAGATGCAGCACTAGCTCCTTTATATGTGCATTGTGCATGTAAACTATTGAGCTTCACATAACTTTTACAGTTCTTGCTTTTATATGTAGTTAGGCAGTAATGTAATTAAAATATATACCTCTGAAATAAGAAACATCATAGTCTTTTATAGTTGATTCAAACTTTAAGCCTTAATTTGTTTGTTTGCTTTAAGTTCCTGGCTAAGGGGGTTTTTAAATATAGCCTAAGATAAGCTTACTCTTTTTCATAGACTCTTTTAAAAGTACAGCAAGACTTTATTTTCTCTGGAATTTACTTGATGTTATACCAGTACCACTTTCAAAATGCCTCTGGTATTTTTATTTCTCTTGTGTGAAGTCATCCACGTGGTAAGTGGTCAGAACAGGATCTCCGTAAGGTTGGATCACTTGTTTGGCCTGCAAGGTAAACTGTGAGCAGGTTGGTAAACAGAGGAAAGTGACTCAGCTTTGAATCTGACTGGGTAAATAAATAAAGGGGTGCCATGGATTTATGAAAGCAGGGCATGGGGTTCACTCCACGCTTTCCCCTTTTTCTATTTTGCAAAATTGATTTTCCCTCGCCCCACCATTTATCCCTGCACAATAGCACATTAATTGAATTCTGTTATGAATAGGTCTAATTTTTCTTATTGATCAAAGCTTTTAGTCTTCTTACTTAAGTTTTTTATTGTCTTACTTAGCAGTTTTGTAGTTTGCTATTTCTCCCTTTGCTGAGGATACTTGTCCTGTTGCTAGGTGTCAGGGGAGGATCAGCGCCTAAATCGCCCCTTTGCTTTACTGTTATTTGGCTTTTCTACTTCCTCATATTTTTGGGATGAAACAAAGTATGAAGTTCTTTACTAAAAAATCTCTTTTATTCTTCTGAGTACTTGTATTCCTTTCCTTACTTCTCTCATCTGGCATATGAATTTCTTAGCTGTTGCACATTCAGCACTTCCCAATCTGTTCCGAACTGTCCAGATGTTATTAATTAGATCTGGAAAATATGATGCAAAGCCCTCTCTCTGAATATTAGCTGGAATTTAAATATGAATGAGGATCCCTACTTGACCTTGCTGAGGCAAAGAGTGTTAGTAATTTTGCTGGGCCTTCTTCCAGCTGTATTTAAGGACTCTTCTGCTAACTGAATTTGTGCTAATTTTTGAAGGAAAGCTTTCTAATTGCATTCAATTTTTTAAAAAGCAAAAAATAATATGTTTTCGGTGAAGAATTAAGGTATCATAATATTTTGGTTGAGAAAGACAGGTAAAAGTAAATTTGGGAAAGCTGACACAAAGCTTTATTGTAGGTATAATTTGTTCACCTTGGCCCTAATTATTACAAACGTATTTTTAAAGGGAAAGTCTGAGAAAAAGGACATAATTTTCTGGTTTGAGGGGTTTTTGTGCTGTTTTGGTTTGGGATTTTTAAGACAAGTAGGAACTATTTTCTATTAAATTGGATGTAAATTTTTAATCCGCATTACTTTGGAGAAGTCCTGTTGTTCCAGTCGTGGAATGGGAATTAATTCAGAGAGAGTGGATGTTAACATGTATAAGAACATTTGTGGTGAGGAAAGAAGATATCATGAATGTCTCTGATCTTCAAGACTAACTGTCTCTAATCTGTCCTCTCTTCTCCACCATCTGTTTTTACTCCACCCAAATCACCTGTGATGTGTTGGTTACCAGCTCATCTGGGCAGCAAGTAAATAGGAATGCTGTATTCAGACAAGCTTTAAAAGATCTGCAGGTTGAAGACGTACAAATGTTTAGTACTTTGTTTAGTCTGAAGTACTCTCTAGTACCTGTCATATATCTTAAGCAGGAGGAAACACTTTTAATCTGTTGTTGATAGACACAATGTGAGGAATGTGAAATAATTGCTTTCAAGGCTTTGGGATCACTCAACTTATGAGCAGGGTATTGATCACCTTATTTATGATAAGGAACAGTACTTAACACAAGATCCAATGTATGTATATAAAATGTAAAATATGTACATTAATGTACATATCTACTGAGTCATTGAGAGAAATCTAATTTCCTAATGTAGACTAGGTGTGGAAGCTGATTTGGAGAATCACATCACCCTGGTATCAAAAACGTGAAGGAGGCTTTCCCTGACCTTTTTTAAAACTGTAAAAGCCCCTAACTCCCAAAAATTTCTGCAGTTCAGTTTGCAGCATATCAGTTTGGGTATGGTTTTGCAAGCCTTATTGGATACACCAGATATACATGCATTTGAGATTTTTTTTTCCCTACCTCAGAGCAATTCAATGATAGACTCATCATGTTACATTTTTATTTTCTTCATTTTATCTGAGATCTGGGAGTACTCAAACGTTCATGATTAACAAAAATGTACAATTGTCATTAATAGTTCTGTTACTTATTTAGTCCTGGGACACATTTCTTGTAAGTGACACCTTCTGGGTGTCACTTCAGGTATTTCAGGCAGTGATGTTAGAGTAAGCAACTTCATTGGCACATAGCTGTAACCAGAGTTTTCATGATCTAAGTGAATATACTAGCAATGCAACACCAGCAGTATTATTTGGAGAATCTGATTACTTTGTTTAATGTGAAAATATATTATTTTTAGGCTCAGAAATATGTTAATCAATCATTCATCAATAGAAAAAGCTTTAAATCCAAAGATGTGAAATCAGTATTTTTCTCATTCCATTCCATGATACATTATAATTTTAAACTTATTACAAGTCAGTTCAATTCTTCAACATAATGTTATTCTCCTGCTTAAAAGCTACTGTTATCAGTGTTTCAAGACTGCACATTTTTAATATCCTTCTTACTCTATCAGTGTTAGAATCTTGCCCTGCTCTTTTCTTAATATTCTCCAATTGTCCTTTTTCCCTGTATGTGCATTAAGTCTTAATCACATAGTATTGAAGATTGCTGTGGCTATGTATAGACTTTCATATTTACAATGTCAATAGTGGATATCTACATATGTAAGGATTGAGATTTCTCTTTTTTTAATCTGTGCATTTATTTCTATAAAATTATATTTATTTATATATATATATATATGAAACTGTATATATACTCACGCTTCATGATTATTCTTTCCTCTCTTGTCAGATTCACAAGTCATACCTCAGCATTTCAACTGTGTTATGAAAGCCACTTCAGATATGGCATTGACTAAGATTTCTCAGGGGCAAATAGTTATACATTAAGTGTAGTTATGTTATACAGTATAATTTTTCTTCTTATGTCCTCAGATCTGTTCTTTTTATGTCATTAGACCAGATTGTCATTTTTTCAACATAGTCAAATTAAAAATAATATACATAGAATCATACAACCATTATTTAAGTTAAATCAAACCTTCAGAGACTTTCTAATCCAGACCCTTACACAGAGAAGTTTTTATTAGGTTGATTTCTCAGTGCTTTATCCAAAGACGGACATTTTAGAACTTCTTTGAAAATTTAATCACTTTCTGATCAAAAACAAACAATCAAATTTTTTTTAAAAAATTTAAAAAAATCAAACCACCTTTCTCTCTAATCAGTATTTTCCAGAAATGAATTAACCGAGGAAAAGGGAACTATGCACCTTCAACGGGACTATAGCCCCATTTTCTGTTTATTCTCAGATCATCTCTTCAGCTTTTTCTTCTTCAGTCTAAACAGACCCAGTTCTCTCAGCCTGTCCTTGTATACCCTGTGCTCCAGCATTTAAATATCTTGGTGGCCTCTGATGGACTTGTTCTAGTATGCCAGTATCCTTCTCACATTGGGGAGCCCAAAACCGGACACAGCATTCCAGATGGAGTCTTAGAAGTGCTGAATAGAGGAGGAAAATCACCTTTCTTTTTCTATTGACTACACTCTTAATAATAAAGCCTGGGATGTGTTTGACCTTCCTCACTGCAAGAGCACATTTCTGGGACATTTTCAACTTAGTTTTCACCTCAATCCCAGATTTCTTTCTGCAGAACTGCCTCCTAGGCAACTTTCACCCAGTCTCTAGTGTTTGCCTGGGGTTATTCCAACCCGGATGAAGAATGTTGCATGTTTTTTATTTCACTTCAAGAGTTTCCTGTCAGATCATGGCTCCAGTGTTAGCAGGTCCCTTTGAAGAACAGCCCTGCCCTCCATCAAATTGCTTGCCCTTCTCAATCTGGCATTGTACTCAAGCTTGCTCAGAATGAACATCATTCCACACACCAGTCACTGAACCACAGATTGTGGGATGTAAGACAAGCTTGTTCCCCAACATGATTGAGTTCCATGTTCAAAAAGTAGTACAGATATTTTCCAGCCTTTTAAGAATGATACAAATTCAGCAAAGAAATGTCTCTGATTAAAAAGTACAAAGAAGTTACTAGACATAAATTGGTGTAAATTTGACATTTCATTGTTTTTGTTGAAGAAAAATATTTTAAGAAGTTCAGATTTTGCTGCAATTAGAAAATATTTTTAGACTGTGCTTCTACAGCTTGAAAATCCCTCAAAAATTTGTCCTCACTGAAGCAGTCCCATTGATACAAGACTTATTACTTGAATTCATTAGTTGATCAAGTATGTTTAGTGTATCAAATAGGATTAAATGAAAATATTGTAGTATGTGGATTATGCTTGTGAGAGTTCATTGTTCTGTTGTAGTTGGTTGAATGTTGTTGGTTTTTCTTTTGTGATATTAAACCCTAGCACTTAGACTTTTGTCTTTTTATCCCTTTCAGCCCTCAGAGTTATGAGGTTTACCTTCCCTTAGGGAGCAGCTTCACTTCTCCGGTCTATGACATCAGCAGGCTGAAAGTCTATACCAAATTAATCCTGAAGAAATATTCTTAATATATTTTTGGCCAAATTTTAATTTTGTTTGGTCTTTTGCAGTTCTGTTCTCCAAATAATTCTCCAATTAACATAATTGATATTTCTCCTTTCAGTGTAGGGGCTTAGGGGCAGATCATAAACAGAACAACTAACACAATGCAATATAAAATAATGAGGCTGATTTCTCTGAAGAAAACTGTCTTGGTACATAAAGTCTACTTTTCCATAAGTCCTCATGACCAGTGCTTTAAAGAAAAAAAAAATAGAAAGAAATTATCATTAAAATTTTTTTAAAAATCTTTTCTCAATAACTCCATATAGAAGAGAGGAAGGTCCCTTGTTGTTGTCAGCTGAGCTAAAACAGAATGAGTGCACCATAGGTATAAACAGCCATGTCTGATTTTATTGCATTTTATATCCACTTAACTTACATTTTGCACTGGTAGGGAAAGACATAAACAGAAAGCCAAGACTGAATTGAGTCTCATACATCAAAACAAATTTAGTTGAAGCTTAGAGAAACTTCATCTACGCTTCTTGGAGTATTTTAACAAACTTTAAATCCCTATTCCTCAATCTTTTATGCACTTCATTTGAAAAACAGATTGCTTTGTATTATGAAGACTGTATGAAAGCAATATTGCAATTTCTCTTCTTTCTTATCTGAAATAAGGGAATTCTAAGTTTCTTTTTCCATATGCATTATAAAGAACACAGCATAACAAGAAGTGAATCTCTTTCCCCATCTTATTGAATCTGTTCCTATTTTACTTTGCACTGAGGGTTATGTGACAGGGTCAGGGAACAGACCTATTTTTGAGAGAAAACTCTAACTAGGTCAACAGGAAAAAGTGATTTGTTCTCTAGAGCAGCCCCTCCTCTCTGGTTTACCTTATATTAATCTCAAAGGACTCATTATCTTCTCACAAACTAACAGAAGGCAAAAACGGAATTTGTAAAGAGTATTTCAAGTCCTTTCCATTACAAATATTTATTGATGTTTCTAGATATTGCTTTATGAAATGTTGTAGCAGTATTTGTGGTAACATTTTTATTTATGAGTATTTGTAATGACAGTGTTAAGTCTATTACATATTTTTTATTTATCCTTTTAAATGTTTTTAATAACTGAATCTAAGGGTTAGGAAGTAATTTTCTCAACTTTCTATTAGACTTCCTGTCCATCTTTGTTATCTCTAACACCTTATTACCTGATAGCTCTTTTAATGGCTATCCTCTTGTTACCTAGTAGAGCTGTTCTACTGTTTATTGAGGAGGCTTTTGTGCTTTGTGTTATTATAAGGCTGATTAATGTGAAGTATTAAAATATTAATCTTGAAAGTCACAAGAAACGCTTGAAAATTATAGATAAATAGAAATACAAGTGCTTGGGAGAGGGATTTTTAGGTTTTTTTTTAGGGGTTGTGTTTTTGGTTGGTTGGTTTGGGTTTTCTTGGCTTATTTTGGGGGGGGGGGGGGGGGGGGGGTGTTTTT
>VZRL01005455.1:843966-861754 GCA_013397895.1 Origma solitaria
GTACGGGGTGTTTTATTTGTTGTTTTTTTCTGGAGTTTTTTGTCTTTTTGTCCTATTTTAAAAAGCTGTCCAGAAGAATTGCTCTATTTTATGACACCTTTTTTCAAGTTTTTCTCGATGTGATTGCAACATTAGTTTTAAAAGATGGTTCTCCTCTCCAGCCACTAGGCTAATAAAGAGAAGATCTGGTGATTGTGTGTCTCAGCTAATCAAAGTCACTTAGAAGCCTTGTCTTGCCAAATACTCATATTTTGGAATGAAGGAGATAGAAGGATTCTGTCATACTCCTGATTGTCTGTGGCTGATGACAAAAATATATATGGAATGATGAATACTTTTTTCCTACAGTGATACTTACTTCCCTGCAACTGAGTGTAAAGTAAGGTAAGTTTGTTGAGCTTCCCCAGTCAGAGGATCTGAAGTGTTATTAAAAGGAAGGAAAAATGCCATGGCTTATAACAAGGTTTAATGCAGAAACAAATTATGTGCTCACTGTTACTGTTGTTTTTCCTGTTCTTGATATGGCAGACAAACTAGGCAAGTTTCCTGGCAACTGAATCCTGTTCTCAAAGGCCACTATTAAATATTCCTCATCATATTGTTGCTAAATACTCACTTTTTAAAAACAATATATCTTTCTCCCCTGTGTGTGAATCAGTTACTTTGTGTGAATAGTCATCAGGATCTTACTGCAGATGGTAACTCATCATCAGTTCAGAGAGAAATTCTAGAGGGGAATTGATGTTTGTAAAAAAAACAAACAACAACAACAAAAAAAAACCGCACCGTGCTTATGCGACAAATGAGTGCCACTGATTAGTGAAAAGTGGGTTGTCCTTGTTCTTTGGGAAGTGGGTTTTCTGCCTCTTGTCATGCTACTGCCAGTCCTTTCTGACTGTGTTTGCTTGTTGTGCTCCTGCGCGGTGCTCACAAGCACTGAGGGTGTCTGGGGCTATGGCACCCTGAATGCTGCCACCAGCACTAATGCAAGGGTGCTGCTTAGTCGTTTTTCTGCAAGCAGACTAAGCTTGAATGAGCACACTACCTGTTGTAAATACCTGTTATCCAAAAGAGAAAAGAATACTTTTTTTCAGCTCCTGACTTCTGCTTTTACCCTGTTTCTTCTATCGCAGCTCCATGTGCCTTGGCATCTGATGTTTTCAGATTCTGCAACCATTACAAGTCCAGTACAGAAGTCCTTTCTACTCTACTTTGCAACCCTGTTTTTTTAAATTATGCAATCTTTTTATATCCCAGCTTTTCAAGCTGTGAACAGTCTGAGTTCTTTAGCCTCTTTTTTATTGTAGACATACAGGTCTTGGCAGCTAAATTTCCTGCACATTCAGAGATCACAGACACAGAAATAAGTTTTAACTTGCACAGTATGCAAACAGAAAACTGAAAAGATTTATTGACAGTGGAGTACAGAGGGATAAAAAAGAAACCGAACCACAAATAGAGGAGAGGGACCAGAGTAGCTGGCAGAGTTGCTATGCTGGATTAGGTCCCAATAGAAGTTGATAAACTGTTTCTCCATCTTTCTGCAAGGAGTCCTCCCTCTCCAGCCTGGAGAGCGGGAGGGCTGGAAGGCCTGCTTCCCACACACCACACAGAAATATTTAATGGGAGGCTGCTAGTGTGAAGCAGTCAAAAAACAATTGAAGGGTGCCTCTCCTGAGTCCTGCATCTCAGTTCAGGAAATCCTAGCTGGAGAGCAACTATCTTGAACTTTCTAGAAGGCAAAGACTGTGTGAATTGCAGCAGGATTGAGGGGGATGCTAGCAGCTGTGCAAGTCAGTGAAAGAACAGGGCTCTGCTGCTATTTGATTCTTCCCAAGCACCTGCACCCCAGGTGAGACAGACTGAATCAGGAATATACAGTTTTAGTTCCTAAATGAATCCTAATAATTTTACTTAGAAGAAAAAAGAAAAAAACAAGGACTATTTAGTCCACTTTAACTTACATATACATATAGAATTCTCTGTTAAGGAATGGGTTTTTATTTACCACACTACAGCTTTCTAAGTTAATCAAAATTTTATGCAGACCAGAAAACACAGATATTTTCACAAAACATTTTATTACAAAGTGAGGTAGCTCAGAACAGTACCAACCTGGTTATTTTACATGAATGAGTTTGACCATTTTTACTATTTTATATTTTTTAGGAATACGGCATGAAAATGCACAAAGTCATTCAACAACAGGGGAAAAAAAAAAAAATTTTCCTGCGTGGGAAGTGGCTGGTAAGCCCTCTAAGTGTCTTGGATTAGACAAATATCCTAGGTTGAAAGCACTCCAAGCAGGTGCCTCCCCCACCGCAGAGTTTTCTGGCACCCCTCCCCCCACAACACAGAATATCTCAGCCTAAAGTGGAAAGAACTGTTTAATTAACAGACCACACAGTGGAAAGGGAAAAGGGGAAAGGGGTCAGAAAACCTGAACAAACAGCTGATGAACTTAGTGTCCTTTTCCTCAGGCGTACCTTCCCCTTTCCGGGGCCCCAAAGGGGCTAGGTGAAGTTCCTCCGGTGGCTCCCTGGACGATTCTCGTCCGCTGTCCCCCGGGGCTCCTCAGGTTCTCGGATGAGAAAGCAAGTCGAAGAAAAGGGTCCAAAACGATGAAAAACAATCCCAGGGAGGGAAAAAAAAACAATCCAAGCAGCGGCCACACCAGTAGCACCAGCCACCAGCAGCAGCAACTGACTGAGGGAAAAAAAAACCAAAAAACCAGTGTCCCTTCCTTCTCACTCCCCCGTAGGAGAGCTGGGGAAAGTTTCAAAATATCCCACGCTGGCGGCAGAGCTCCCAGCTGCGGGACACAGTTAAAGCTACAGGACCATATTTCTGGTCAAGCATACAAAACGATAGGGAATACAAGATATCATTATGCCACCCCAGCACACTAAGTCACCGATTAATCAATCTTACATTTCAGATTTCATTTTTCTTTGTTTAGGACTGACTTTCATGGATACCATATATTTTCACAATCCATTCCACAGACCAAGTGATTGTTCATCAGGTCACCTTCTAGAAAATTCTAAAGCAGTTCTCCAAAGGTCTCAAATAACACATATTATTTGACTATTAATTTGATTGAAGAAAAAGGTACATCTTACATATCTGTAAGATGTATCTGGAATATAAAATCTCTTTTACTTATTTTAATTATTTAAAATTTTCTTACTTCTAGATGTTAATTACTTTGTTTTGATAGTTTTTTTTGTGGTTTGGGGGGTTTTGTTTGTTTTTTTTTTAAATTATAGATGTCTGGAATTGAGTAGAAAAATATTGTGTTTACTTAAAAAGCATAAATTTATTATTCTGTAGATATGTTTCTTTAACAGGAAGGGTCTTTTTTAGCCAGTAACTATATTTTATATTTTCTGATTTTTTTTTTTTTTTTTGGTTTTTCAATTTTTGGGTTTGGTTTTTTTGTGGGGGTTTTTTTTTGTTTTTGGGGTTTTTTGTTTGTTTGTTTTGTTTTGTTTTGTTTTGGTGGGGGGGTTTGTGATTTTTTTGTGGGGTTTTTGTTGTTTGTTTGGTTTGGTTCAGTTTTTTTTTTTTGTTCTTTGTATGAAAGGAATTTGCACAACTTGATACAAGTTTCCTTACTTCAAAGGTGGATTCTTAAATTTAGTGCATAGCTACCTAAAACAGGTTTATTTTGGAGGTGAACTGTCACTGAGATGTTAAAAATTAAACAAAAACCCCAAAACGCTATTCTTCCAGCTGCCATTTAGCCTTGCAACATGCAGGCTACCTACATAATGTCCAGCTCCAGTTTTAGGTTCTTTAGTAAGCTACTCTTGTGCCTGTGCACATCTCCAGACTTTCGGAGTCCAATTAGTTCAAAAACAATCCAGACATTAACTTCCTCTGGACACAGAAATTAGATGCTCCTTCACGAAAACCTCTTGAAAGAGTAGGGCTCAGGGACAGACTATTCCTGAGCACATAGCTATTGGGTTTTACGTGTAAATTTTCTGCTCAGCTGGAAAAGCCCATGAGTAAGGATTTAATTGTTAAAATTTTTATATTAATATTTTGGCAATGAACTCTTTTCACTAAGTTTAAACATATACACTGAGGAGAATACTGCACAATAATGAGAGTATGATAATTACATTCCCAAAATTTCAGTGAAATATTTTAATTTTGCAAAAGGGATAATTTTGCATCCTGTACTATCTTCAATGCTTTTTTACTAGCTAACTGTTTAGCAGGCAAGATTCCTTGGTCTCATCCTGATGTAGCGTGTTGATTATGTTCATATATATGGTAACTGGTCCAGGTTCTTGATGCCTTTCTGAGAACTGAAATATATAAAATTTTGGGGTATTAATTACCCATTTACTGTGTTTTCCATACCTTGGACATTCAAATATTTGGAACATTAGGTATGATACTGTTAAAGACTAATAATTAAGCAAATATATTAATATAATATTTCATAACAAAATAGAGATCTACTAGGACTCCCTTACAGCTCTAATTTCAATCTATTTAGAGAAATACTTTTTCTTTTTTTAAGCAGTTCTTCATGAGATCTTATAGATATATCTTTTAAAAGCTTAACTAGTTTCACAAATCATCTCAAACTCTTTTAGCATCTTAAATTAAAAACAAACACACTGGGTTGTATTTGCTTCACAGAGATATAATAAAACTCCTACTGTTGATAAACGCAATGAAAATGGAAATAATTTGTGCTGTTTCTGTCTTCTTAATAGAAGCAACACAACAATTTGCATATGAAAATAGACAGAAATGAGAGGTTTAGCATTTGGTTTTGAAATTTAATATGGCCTAAATTACATCTGAGTTCCTTTGAAGAACAGTTTGCATTTCATGACTAACAATTTTTCTAGAGACAACTATTAAGAAATATTGGGCATAAGTATTTAAGTGGTATATAATCTCTTTGACTATAGTGCTCTGTGTATGTTTGTGTCTTTGGGGTTTTTTCCTCTGTTTAAATATGATTGTTTGCCTTATAAAAGCTTTTGACAGATGAAAGGTTTTTTCCAGACTCAAATTTGTAAATGTACATACTCCCCCACCCCACACCAACTATTTTATGTAATTCCCTTGTCTGATGGATCATGTTGAAGGGTAAAACTGTAAGAACCTTAACTCTATATCTCACCTGTAACCACAATGAATAGGCTATCCAGCATCAATAGACGCTAAACAGATCTTTAGTGATAGGTACTTCATAGCATAGGAGATTGAAGTTTACGTGAAAACGAAAAGGGAAAAGTTCAATAATTGACTCTGTAGTAACAGCAGACTTGCAACTGTAATTCAAGTATGCCTGTCACACCTTTTTTTTTTTTTTACTAAAAAGCCATGTTACAGTCATGTTAGTTTTTATTCACATGTTCTACGAAAGCCAAGTTTTGAGCTGACACAGCTCTTTTAAAGGACTTACTCCAAATTCAAGTACAAGATTTTAAAGCTTACAAAGCTCTGATCAATATCTTGTTCTAATCTCTCAAGGGTCCTTAATTTTTCTTGCCTAACTGCAGCAAGAATGATAAATGTCAGTTGTAGATGGCACTGAAGCGGTAACACTACTCGTTTCACTTTCCGACTCACACATATTCTTACTTATCCAGGCTTCAAATGTTTCGAACTGGTGTTATTTTTCACCACTCTTTCCCCTTCAGTTATTCAAAGAAAGCTTGTCAAATAACTGATAGAGTGGTGTTTATTCTGGACAGAAGAAATACTGTAGAATATAGTATAATATGCAAAATTCTCAGTAATTTAGACTGAAAACATGGAATAGTGTTGGATTAAAAGGTGAGTTATCTTGAGTAATTTAAAATAAGGAGGAAGTAGATACAGTACTTGTTCATTTTTTCCCAAACTAGTATACATATCAAAAACTTATAAATATTTTTCTATAAGATGTGGAGCAAAATCTGTAAATGTTCCAGCTCTAACGTCACCAATCAGGTTTACATAAAACTACATTGAAATTAAATTTATTTTTATTACTATGTATCTTTACACTCTATTTCTTTACTGATCTTTATTTATTTCTCTCTCTTTTTCAGACAAAAGCAAAATAAGAAATCATTACTTTATATTTTATGAGAAGAGATTCAAAACTTCTAAAATTTCATTTTGATGAAGTTTGCATGTTTAAACTTTCTACTCTACACTGAATACAGTTAATGAAGAATATTCTAAGGTGCAGTTATGCTCTGTATCATATAGATTAAATTCTCATTTCCTAATGAAACATAGTAAAGATACACAGTATAGCCTGTACCATAAAAGAAGGCAGCAAAGAATAAGAACATTCAAGGTCAACAGACATGGGAAATGGCAAATAAGGCAATATTAACATTGAATATTATTTGGAATTCAAAGGCCAAGACAGAGAAGATCAATTTTGAAATAAGATGTCAAAAGAATAGTAAGTGTCATTATGTACAAAGGGATGAGATACATATTTAAACAAGTGAAAGAATCATGAAAAAGCATAGAGGGTATAGAGGTGTTCTCCCATTTGGCTGTATTTTACTGTAAGTGTCCCTGACTAGTGTAGTAGATATTCACAAAGACGTGCATGAGTATCAAGTCCTTCCCACTGAGGAGAAGATTGAACATCTGCCTAGATTATTTCAATACCTCAAGAGAGTTTAAGTTCTATATCTTACTCTAGCAACTACTGCCCCTTGTAATGTGATAGCTCAGGTTAAGTACCTAAACAACACTGGTAATTTGAGAATTTATTAAACTTAAGAGCCAAATGAGGGTTAAGGACCTTAATCCTTCAGGACCAAGCTTTTCCAGATAATTTTTTTCTTTTACGTGGACAACTAACCTTCAAGCTACAGATCCCATAACAAATGTGCATAACATATATGCTGACACATCCTTAAGAGGTGACAGAAAAACCTAAATCAAGTAATATTCATGTACAGTGGAAGATCTGCACACAGTAGAAAATTCTGGAGATTTCAACTGAGATGTGCATTTGTTTTAGGAATAGACTCATTTATTAAAGAATATTCTTTTTAGTTATGAGTTTAATATAATGGAGGTATAGCATCATAGCAAAAAAATTGGTCTATAAAACATTGCTTTTAGCATTTTCATCCCTTGTAGTATTTTTGTATTTTCTAATGCAACTAATAAAGCCCCAAGAAACTTAACATACATTGTGGCTTTTGTTGACTTTTTTTTGTTTTCTTTCTTTTCTTTTTTCTTCACACTCAAGAAATACGTAGTTTTCAAAAGCAAAACCTTGTATCATTCCAGTAACATTCCATTGTTAGATTTCTTAGAAGGTGAATGTTGTAGAGCTTCAGGAAAGAAATATTAGAGCTCTTTAGTTAATGGAGAGAAAGAGAAAAGAGTGAAAGTAAGAGTGAGAGAGAAAGATAGATATAGAAATAGAGAGATTCTGAAAGTCTTAATAGAAATTACTGTGACTGAGAGAACTTGTTTCTCATCCTGAGAATGTAATCACGCAATCTTGACAAAAATCAATGAACAAAATGATAAAAAAAAATGGCAGGAGAGGGTTCTCATATGTGTGTGCAACAAACCAGAAAATGTGTGTGTGCAGCAAAACAGAAAATGTTGGCTTGCCTGGGCAAGTGGAAGCATTATCATTACTCCCTTTTTCTCCTCAGAAGAGAGAAAGGTGCTGCATACCAGCAAGCTGAGCTGGATTCTGAATGAGCGAGTTTTGATCTAGGTTTTAAGCATCTTTTTTGCCTTGCTTGCCTGGTTTCATTTATTGTTTAAAAAATTCAGTTTCTCCCTCTTTACACTGTAAAACAGTATGTTTCAAGCCATCTCCTTCATCTTGCATAGGGCACCTGAATGGCAATTATCATGCAATATATTCTGAAACAGTCTGGAAAAATTTATATAACTTAAGTTTTGCTCTGCAATAAACTGCTTATATTGCTCCAGTTTTTACACTATGAGTGACAATTTTGTTTGCTGATGGATAACAGGCTTATCTTGCATTCTTGAGCATAGCTAGAAGAATATGAAGCTGAAAAACCTAATGAAGACTCAGTATTAGCCAGTTTTACATTTAAAAAATAGGAATTAATTAATACATCAGGCTCTAAAGTGATGAGATGCTAAACTTTATTACAGTTGTAAATGTGACTGAACAACTTCTCACCCTTTATTTCTATGATTAAGAAAACCATTTACAGCACCTTTTAAAAATCTGATTTGAAAGCAAAACCTAACAAATGTTACAAGTAAAATTTATCTCTTGAAAATGTAAAATCAATAAAATCAGTTAATGATGTGGTGTAATTATCAAATATTTTTTTACTAAACAGTATTTTTTCCACAGAGAGTAGGACATGGTGATAAGTTACCGTGTTACAATGACACTTCAGATGTGTATCCGTAAGTATTAAAACAAATAGAAACTATTTATTTTGTTTGCAGACAACCACAGAAATGTTGATCTACTTATTGTAGTGAATTTTATAATACATTTATAATTTCTTATTCAACATAACTGATATTCATTTCTTCTATTTTTAGAATCAATTTTTAGAAATCAGTAGACCCAATAGCTAAAATCTGTGTAACAAAAATTACGGTTAATTGCCATTTAATAAAATGTCTCCTATGTGAGCTGATTATTTGCACTTGCTGACCTTGAATATAATACATGCAAATGAGATACTGCTGGTTTTTTAAGTAAATTATATATATATATATATATATATATATATGAGGAAACAACAATAATGAATTCACCTTCTGACATTTTTTGTATTGACAGACCTTACTAACCTCAGATACATTCAAAATTCCAGCAGACTGAATCAATAGCGTGCATGAATTCATGGGCGAATATCTGGAAGAAATAGAAATCTGCTATTTAATTTTCTATTATGAAAGACTTCCACTTTAGCCCAGTTCCCTTATTTGTTTTGGCAATGGTGAAATGTAATTTACTTTAGGCCTCTCATGCTGTTTTATATGAAGAAAAACAGCCAAAATTGTGTTCTTGGTGTCTTGTGGCAAAACCTTATTACATGCCCAGCAAGTGGCCAAGGAAGAGGTTAGTGCTCAGTCCTCCTTTATTATTTGTGATATCTTATATCCTACTTTACCCAGGGAGAGGACTTGATATTTGCAAGACAATTGATTTCACTTAACTGTATTTCAAACCAACTCTACTGTTGGAGTGAAAAACATGTCTCTGTCTCACGTAAATATTAAGAAGCCAGTTAATTCTCATCAACATGCAAATTTTACTAATTTTCACTAGTGCAAAGTGCTCTATAATGGTGATTAGGACCCATTTTTTCACTGAAGAGAAAAATAATATGCCTTGGCACATATCTTGACCTTTTAATTGCGTTTGTCATCACTTGTAAGTCATGCATTGCATTGTGATTGTGGGGGTAGAACCGTAGGAAAGGAAGGCACAGTAAAGGCATATCTGGTAGATCTATTTGCTAGGGTTAGCTTAACTTCAGCTTTGATAGCACAGAGCTCATTTATGAATGAAAAAATGAATAGCAACCAAGCTGTTGTTGATTTGGAAGTTTTTTAGCCGGATACAGCTAAGCATTAGGAAGGATAATATTTCTTCCTCTTTAAAATGGTGTTCATTGTTTCCTGAGGGTTCAAAGGCTCATTTTCTAGTTTCAACCCAGCCTGAACTTTTTCGTAGAATATTACTTTGTGCTGTATTTTGGGGAAAAAAAAGTGTGCAAACAGTGTCTGCTATAATTTATTCTTTACGTCCTTTTGTGGTAAGGTAAAGATAGACATATGTTTATAACAGTATGTTGTAAATTCAAAGATATTCTACTCCCCTGCAGCGCAACAAACAATAGTCCTACCAAAAGCACGACACATCTTGCAAAAATACTATTGATTTTAACATGATCTTACTTCTGTAAGCATGATGGTGTGGAAAACTGTTGTATTTCTACGATATTTATGTTACAGAACAGTCCTGATACAAAATGGAAGAGACCCTGTTCATGTTACTTGAAACGGAAGATCCTACACAAGAGATTTTATCAGAAACCATAAAGCAGAACTGTCAAAGTACATTTTTTCCTTCTTCAGAAATGAAATATCCCTTAAAATCAATATTAAAAAAAAAGTAATGAAATTAATTTATGTTGCTCTCATCAGACCTATAAGACTTGCAATCATTAACTGAAAGATCAACATCTAGAAAATGCTTTATGGAAAACATTGGTTATTTCAGCATGACTCAGGTTTCCTTGATAATTTCCTAAATTAAGATGAATAGAAATCTTCTCATGAATAAATTTCAGTGTAAAGAACTGTCTCAGTACAAAATATTCCATTCCAAGTATCTTAACTTTGACATCTTGTGAGTGTAAGGCAGAGTTGCCTCACATCATCTAAGTTTTCAGTTTCAGCTGTTTGTCACAGAAGTCAGGCAGCTGGACGTGGCTTCGAGCAGCCTGGTCTAGTGGAAGACATCTCTTCTCATGATGGAGGGGTTGGATCTAAGTGATTTTTTTGTTCTCTTCCAACCCAAGCCATTCTAATTCTATGTCGAAATGAGGATGCTAAATGATTGGAGAGTGGTGACAATAAGGCAGGGTATTCAGGTCAGAGAACCCTAATAATAACCCTAATTGCACACTCATAGAGATGTGCAAGCCTGCTAAATTCCACTAATACACTTAGTCCTCAAGGGAATTAGATTCTGCTCAGTATGACAATTTATTACAACTGATTACCAGTATTGGAACCCAATTATGATAATACTCTTAATAATAAATGTAGTACCTACTACAACTTAAAGACACTTTTAAGAATGTAGTTAATTTTAAATTTATTTTACCAACTTTGCAAACGTGTTATATAGCACAAAAATCAGGACTATTTTAAAAGGGAATTTCATGATCTATCAGCCTTTGATAAAAGTGAAGAAATACTTCTTTAAAAGTCATAATAGAAAGAATTAATGCTTTAAAATATTTAGGGAACTTTTAACCGCAACAATAAAACTAGTACAGAAAAATATGATGCTACTCTTTATTGCCATTCATTAACTGAAAACATTAAAACGAAGACAGCTCATGATGATACTGAACTAGTGAGAAGATAACAGCAATGTTTAAAATATATATGTCTTCAGATAAAGGTTTTCAATGAAGTTAAAAAAAAAGATACTAACTTTTTGAAATGTAAATGCCACTTATTTTGCTATCAACCTCACAGGACTCCTCAGCTTCCCAGTTTAGCTGTTTGCTTCTCTACTGGTCTTACTCAATTTTACCAAGGATGTATCAACAGTGTCTTGAACCATTAATTTCATTCCTTGGCACTCCTACCCATCCTAAGAACTTCTGTTTCTTACAGCTGTCACTCCTGTACCTCTTTACCTGAACCTTCAGCTGCTTCTTCTGGCTGTTGAGCTCCACCAGTGCTGGCTACTCCCCATCTGTCAGTAATGAATGGACTGCATTACCTTTTATAAGCTTATGAAAGTACCAGTGATAGATACTGCACAATTAATTGTTGTATTTGCATATGAAAGGTAAAGAGAACATTCACTTTTTCTCTGTTGCATATGAATAAAATATTTTAGGCCTCACTGACTTTAGAGCAAATCTCAAAGACATAATGTTTCTCAAAAGCTCTCCACAGAGGAATATAAAGAAAGGATTGTAATTGAAGGAGTAATTGTTTTTAATATGTTCTGTTTTACACAATCTTTGATTTGTTCGTTTGTTTTAATAATAAAATAGTCATTATTCATAGTTCTGATTTTATTTTTTTGAGCGGGTGTGGGGAGGGTGTTGCCTTTAAATGTGGCATCCTATGAAGCATGGAGAATAAATCTGTGAGCAGGCAGAATTTTTAGTAAGAGAAAGGAGCTCTCTTTAAAGCAAATTCCAAGTTTTCTATTGTAGGACTGCAAATTTATTGCTGATACCACCAGCACCTCTCATACACAATACTTTCCCTTGCCTATCCCTTCAGTCTTAGTAGTGAGAAAGACTTCTAATAATGTCTTATTATGCAGAGAAAATGACAAGTTTTAATGTAAATTATCTGAGCACCATCTCTTGACTGCCTCAGTCCACATCTTTTTCTATCATTATTTACTCAGTATCAATATTCAGTTGTCTCCTCCTACTGCAAATTCTTCACACTTCTAAGTCATTCTCTGGAACTCCTGCAGATGCCAGAATTTCAATTAACTGAACAGATAAACCTTAAATAGAATTATTATGAAATAGAACTCAGGTAGGCTAACATCAAGTACCCACCACAGCAGATTTTCTCCTTTACTGCTCTTTTGCTTCACGGCAAAGCTGTACTTTCAAACCGGAATCAGGGATCAAGACATTCAGTTCAAGTTTTAGAGTAAACAGCTTCATAAGACACTAACACAGCAATTCTTGTATTTGATCTGAACCATTTCTAATTGCAGCAAATTACTTTGGTGTGTCACATTAGATTTTTTGTTGTTGAATTACAATTATTAATTTAAAAGAAGGAAACTTCACCTTTCTTCAAATTTCTTGAATATCAAAATAAATGCTGCTTAGTTGTGGGGTTGTTTTGTTTTGTTTTTAATCTGAGAAGCTAAGGGAAATAAGACTCCCTTAGGTCATTTAAAAAAAAAAGATATAAAGCCAATGACATGTAAAAAATACCCTATACGGGTGCAAGTCAAGTCAGATATTTATAACTGGCACACCTCAAGTTCATTGCTAAAGTCATCTCCAGCTAGAATCTAGGTCTCCATATATATTTAATGAACATTTTGCCCAGTCTTGAACGTAATAAATAATTTATTCTCTTTGAACTTCCTATGGAAATGGTGTTAAGAGTTAGTCTTTGCCTACAAAATGGCACTGCTTTACCATTAAGAGAGCTGCTCAAAACAACACTATTTATGGGAGAAACACAAGTTCCAGACATTTAAAGGTCTTTGATGTTTCAGAGAATATTCAAAAGTGGGGAAAGAAGCAGATGGTTATGCTACTAAATATGGTGTGTAACAGTGTGATCTGATGACAGAAAAAAATAAAAATAGACACACATTTCCCTACCCCATCTTCATCCCCTGCTCTCAGTTTCAAGCTCCTTTCCTCATGAGCAAAGAGCTTAATCTAATTTAAAAAATGGTCTAGGAAGTAAAGAAGTCCAATAACCATCCTTTTTCTTTTCTTTCTTTTTTTTTTCTTTTTTCAGATATGGAGACAATAACCATATGAAGAAGCATGATGGTGTGGAATAAAATCTTACAGGAATGTTAAAGCAATGTCAGAAAGAATGAGGACAGATATGTGCTCAGAGGAAGTTGTGTAGTGTGAGTGCACTGATCAAAGTGGTTTCAACATCTGCTGTAGCACACTTCATGTTCCTCAGCGATCCACATTGTGCATGATAGGAGGAGAGAGATGAAAGATTAATGGAACATCATGGAGAATATGAAGCAAGTTTTTACTTGTCCAGTACTTTTATAAAGTGTAGAATGTAAGTTCATAGAAAAAACAAGAGACACACAAGCAGCTCAGAAAATACATTAAAGAATTTAAAGAAGGTAACTTGCACATTAGAGAATTAAGAATAAAATGTCAAAAATTATAAAAAATAAATTAACTGTGCTCTATAGGGTGTCTTCTGAGATGTGTATTTTTTCATAGTACTTTGTGAAATGTATTCTGCTGTGTAGATCTTCCACTTTCTGATTGTGTGGCACTTCTCCTGACTCAGCACCAGGACATGAGAAGTTTCTTTTCTCTCCACTACCTACAAGGAGCGGTGACTCTTCTGTGGCATACCAGTTTATCTCATATATTGTCACCATAGCCAAGAAGATTTTTCTTATGTTCTTGTAGCTGTAGCTTATGGATCTGAAAGAAGTTACATATAAACTGACACCTTTTTTTAATTAACTTTCTGGGTCCAGTGAATTATGACCACTCAAAGTTATACCCTTTAAATTCTAATAGTAACAGTGTAATGAAAAAAATCAGATTAATGGTTCCATAGATAAGGAAAGGAAAAAATCCAATGTATTAAATTAAGGAAAAAAAATACTGCACAATGACCAGCAAAAATTGTTTGGGAGCTGTTGCTCCCAAATCACAAAGCTTCATACCTAGGGATCATCAGGCTTCATGCCTGATGTTCAGACATAATGAAAGAAATAAACATGATCCTGGGTCAGAAGAGACTATAAATAAAACATTTCATTATCATTACTAGGTAACACTGAATAGCCATTACACACAGCACTGTACCACAGACAAGGATTAGCCTTTCAGACCTTGATTTGCTCTGTTGAGCCAAAATACTGCAGGATCCTCCAAACTCTGAGGTTATGTCACCTCCTGTCTATTGAGTCTGTCCAGACTCCTGCATCTGCCAGACATCATATCTCAATTTGCTCCTTTGTAGAGTTAATCTTCTGGATCTTGATCTGGAAAGGAGATGTTATTCTGTAATGTATAAGCTTGCAGGTCACTTCATATCAACACTGTACTTATTATGCTTTATTCATCTAAAGTCTGGGACCTTATCATGCTACATTATTATAGCATTAGGAGGGGCAGAAGAGATATGCAGCCATTAGAACAGGTAGAAGGTAGAATTTACATCCTGTTAAAACCTTGCAGAAGGCAAGTATGTGTAATTTTGAATAAAAATCAAAAATTTATGTGTTAAGTGTTTACAAAAGGAGGGAATTATGCTAGTGGAAGGGAATGATTAACAGAATCTCAAGGGAAAAGAAGGGAGGGCCATACTAAGTATAGACTTTAGAATTTTGAAGAATAGAGAGATAGGCAAAGGAGTGAAAGCTGAAAGAAGGTATTACTGTTAGTTCTGCAATGTGAATGATCTCCATTATAATTATATTCCATCCCCAACAAAAATTTTTTTTAAAAAATTCTATTACAAACCATCATATAGGAAATTTCAAAGGTAGGCATTGTATAAAGTTTTTCATTCATTCATCACTCCTTGTCCTATCCGACATGACATTGTAAAGAATCCCTCTCCTGCTTTCTTGTAGGCCCCCTTTAGGTTCTGGGAGGCTCCCTCCCCAGAACCTTCTCTTCTCCAGGCTGAACAACACCAGCTCTCTCAGCCTGTCTCCATAGGAGAGATGCTCCAGCCCTCTGATCATCTTCATGGCTGCCCTCTGGATTTGCTCCAACAGGTCAATGTTCTTCCTGTGCTGGATGCAGCACTCCAGGTTGAGGTCTCATGAAAGTGGAGCAGGGGCAGAATCACCTACTTCAGCCTGCTGGTCATACTTCTTTTCTTGCAGCCCAGGACACAATTGGCTTTCTGGGCTGCAAGTGCACATTGCCAGCTCGTGCTCAGCTTCTCATCCATCAGCACCCCCAGGTGCCTCTGTTCATCCTCCAGCCTGTACTGACACTGGGAGTTGCCCCAACCCAGGTGCAGCACCTTGCAATTGGCTTTTTGAACTTCAAGAGCTTCCCACATTGGTATACTTCCTCAGTTTGTCTGTATTCCTCTGGATGACACCCCAACCTTCAGACATGTGCTACCTATCCTTACAGTCAGTAAAGAAACCATATTAAAATTCTGTGTAAAGTGTCATACAGCAGAAGCAACTTCTCATGTAACAGAGTGGGACAAAACTCTGCAATCACACAGCAAGCACAGCGGGAAGGGAAGAAGTGCTGCAGCAACAGCATGGTGCTCCACTAACCTGAGAAGAAGGAAACAACAAAATAAAAAAGATGAGTGGGCAAGTGACAAGCATGTAGAGGATGACAGACAGTGTAGTTTTGGACACAAACTGTGAATGGAAGCTCTGACAGACTACAGAGTCTAGACAGGATTCACAGGTCACCGTTTTGATGTAAATTCTTATGGGTGCTCTCAGCTAACTATTTAAACTATCCTGCTGAGAGCATGGAGATGTGAAAAAAGCACTATCCTGAATAGAACATGTGAGATAGCAAAGTTTAGCAGGAAACTGATTATCTTTCTTGGTATATGTTTCTTTATATCATCAGCATGGTACAGCCAGAACAGTCTCCTTTCAGCAGCAATGAAAAATTGCTGCCTGGTAACAGCAGGAAAATTCAAAGGAGGAAAAAACAACCAAAAACACAAAACCAGGCACTAAACCGTAAAAGATCCCAAAACCTTACCTTTGAGAGGGACAGTGAACTAAAATACATCTCTTTAGCAGGCATTCATAGATATTAAAAAAGTGTCAACAATAGTACAAATTTCAAGTATGTTTTATCTAGTGGAATTTTGTTGTCAAGGGAGCTTTGCTTAAGCAATAGCTGCTATGTATATTTTGGTGAATTTTTTTGTTATTTTGTTTCTTTTGTCTTCAAATGGCTATTAGGAAGCCAACAGCTACAAAGCAGAACTGCAGGAAAGCACAGTGTATATTGACTAATACTTTCAGTAATAATACTGTGTCCCTTCACTAAATATTGATTACTATCCAATTAAAAAAAAAAACCCAAAAAGTAAATTTATGATGTTTTGAGGTAGGACACATAGATAGATTCAATATTTAAAATATAAAAAAAAAAGGGTAGCTAAATTATCAAAGATTAAATGTAAAAATATATAAATGGTGAACACTTTTTATTGGGAAAGACAGCAAAATATGAGCAAGACATTTATTTTATAGAAGTAAAGCCAGAAATAGTTTTCATTTGCCTTTATTTATTCTGGAAAAATAATAACTGTTTTACATCTCAGAGAAGCCTGATAAGCATTTCCTGCAGAGAAAGGTAAAATACACACAGTACAATTCTATTAGTGTTGTAAGCCCTTATGACCTTATGAGTAAACATGCAATAATAGACTAAACATGTCCAAAAGCATTATTAACATGTCCAAGGCCATGCTAATGAAAGTGTTTTCATGTTCAAAACATCACATCATCCTGCAAGTTGTCTACTGGAAGTTGTTCCCACATCATTTAACCAAGTCTTGATGCGTACTATGTGGTGGAATATAAGATAGATTGGGACAAATAGTCCTACCAACTGTTGGCAAAGATGTGCTCTATGTTCTACCATAAAGTATTAAATGGACACGTTTCAATTCAATAATAGAACACAGGCCATATAAGAGTCTATAGCTCAGAGAGGGTTGGATTTTTTTTATTTGCAAATTCAGTTTATAATTTGGTAAGAGAACACGGATGACATTTAAGAGTTTTTCTCAAAATTAGTGATTTGCAAAAATATTTTTGGGACTGATTAAAATGTGAAATCTCCCATGCAGCGTAAAAATAAGCAAATTTATATCTGCTGTTAACTGCCTTCAGAAATTCTGTATCTTCAGAGATGTGAATGTGGCTTTGTTTCTTATGTTGGTTTTGTTGTTTCTATTTGTGGTAGTTTTGCCTGGCCCAGTTTTTGCCAGTGAACAGGGTGGGGTACAAAGATGGCTCCTGCATGTCCTGAGTAAAGATTCTGGAAATTTTCCACCATGTCCAGCAGAGCCAGTCTCTGATGGCTGTAAAATGATGGACATGCTGCTGGTAAAACCTGGGCCAATTAGAGATGTTAGTTACGCCTCTGTGAAAACATATTTAAGAAGAAATCAAAACAATGTGAGCACGCACTTCTTTTTAGCCAGGGAAGGAGGAGGAGGAGGTAAAAATATGTGAGGGAGAACAACATGGAGGCACCAAGGTCAGTGGAAAGGTGGGGGAGGAGGTGCTCTAGGCGCCAGAGCTGAAAACCCTCTGCCAGCCGTGGTGAAGACCGTGGGGGAGCAGGTGGTCCCCCTGCAGCCCATGGGGTCCAGGGGA